>APFE031524161.1:51953-102697 GCA_000404065.3 Pinus taeda | reverse complement strand
CATACAAACCAAGGAGTATATGAAACAACTCATTAATAACAAATTGTTGAGAAGAATGGACTTATTTGTATTAATAGGAAACAAAAGAAACCATTGCAACCTGAGCCTTGGTGTTGTGCAAGTCCCTCCCAGGGTCCAGCAAGAGTTTTCCTTTACTTTGATAAGCTCACCCACTTCCAAATAAAACAAGAAAGGATGGGAATCTCTCCTCATGAGCTTTTATAAGGAAGTCCTAATTCCAGCAGCATCTACCCTTTGGAATGTTCAGCTTTCAAACTCCCCTCCTCTAGCCCAATGCCTGTATTTATAATGCTCTAGAGGAAGTTAATCAGGTCCAACATCAATGGGATAAGCCCCTCTTTTAGATGGGGTAGCTCCTCTCTTGATGGGATAAGTTCCTCTTTCATAGGGATACATGAACCATCTGGAGGCGCTCAATACATGTCAAACAATCTTCTGGAATGCTATAGAAATGACCACAAGTAACTTTTTTAAGATGAAACTCACGCCTTTTTACCTTTACAGGAGTACGCACCCATCCCTTGACATACGGAGCGTACAAGTACGCAGGTATAATGAACTTGGGATGCGTACACGCAGGTAAGGTAGAGAGAACCTGCGTACCCAGAGATAAACATGTTTTTTAAAGACTTTCTCTCTTTATTGAAGTTTGACATGGAGAGCAGAGGTATAAGGCTTGTCAAGGAGGATAATATGGTTGTTGATGGAGCCATACTAACTGCAGATAGTCATGGTAACAAATTTTAGTGTAACACTTTTGTAGAAATAAACTAATGGAGAAAAATTTAAGACTAGAAGTAGAAGAAAAGAAAGTTAGAGACTACAAATAGACGAAGGAGTAGTAATTCACATCCTACTCTGACACTTCCCAGGCAACAACACCAAAAAGTGATGAGCCTATGTATTGCAGCAAGAATGTTGCATCTTCTATGGCTACCAGCTTTAGTTATCAACCCGGGGTTCGTACAAACTTGTAGATGATAGTGCTATATGTACAAGTAGAAGTGAAGGTACTGCTTGTTGTCACTGCTCATCTGGCAAGAGACCCCACGGGTTCCAGGCATGACTTCTATAGGTTCAGAAGAAGCTTGATTTTGATGGAGTAAAAGCAAATCCATTTTAAGGAAGAGCTACTCTACTACAGTAATGAAGAAAAAATCATGTAATGCTAAACTCACACCAGACCCTAGCTAACCAATTAAACAACTATGCTAAGCAAAATCACTAGATCAATCACTAATTTAATGCTAATTCTCTACATTACACAAGTAAAAGCATCAAAACTAGATTAAGGGGTAAGCAAAGGAAGCTAAGCTAAGTCTGTGTTTAAGCAGAAGAGAAGTTGGAGATCAAAATTGGTCAAAAGTGGATGTAAGGGAGTGACAGAGCATAAGGACCATTAGATCAGGTAGATGAAAGGCAAATGAACGGTTGAGATTGGATCACAGGAGCATATGCAAATAGATGGGCAAATAGGGTTAATTGATAGGATGGACGATTGAGATTAGATCATGGGCAAAAGAAATGTGTGGAAATGGTAGCGGGTTGGTGGAGGTGGTAAGTTGTATTTCACGTGCCCTCAAAACAATAAGTTGTATTTTGAAGTTTCACACGATTAGCCTCCCCGGGCGACACATAGCATGGGGAAACCACTCTTATCACGTTCCCTTAGGAAAATAATGATCAAATATAAATCCTTGCGATATGGCGTGATAGCCATTGGATCAGGTGGGGCTAATAAATGATGGAGATTGGCCAAGCTGATTGGCGATTGGGTGAAGTGATAGTCGTCGGATCAAGGGAAAAAACGATGGTGGAGGTCAAAGTGGGAGAAGAAAACATGTGGAAATGATGGAGTGGGTTTAGAGGGTGGTAAGTTGTTTATCATGTGCCCTTAAAGTTGTAAGTGGTTTTCTATAATTTTACTCGATTAGCCTCCCTAGGCGACATGTAGCACGAGGAAACCACTCTTATTGCGTGTCCTCTAGCGGATCATGATCGAACATAAATCCATGCAACATGGCATGATAGCCATCAGATCTTGCTAGGTGGATCAATGGTAGAGACTTGACCGAGCTAGTTGGTGAGCGGGTATGTGATGGCCATCGAATCTGATGAGATAGATCAATGGTGGGGATTTAAAGTGCGAAAAGTTAGTGTTAAAAGTGAAATGAGTGGGATTGGTCAGGTTTTGCTATGAAAGGCAATCTATGGGTAAAAACTGTTTAAACCATGAATTAACACCTTCCGCTTAAGTATTTCACGCGGAAGGAGAATGGACGTATGAGTGAGATTTGAGAAAGAGGGTGGAGGAACAAGCGACCATTGAATGAATGAATGACCATGAAATGAACCAAGTAACAATGTAATGAACCATGTAACTGCGCTAAACAACAAACTCCATGGAAAACTGAAACTCTGTGTTTTTGGGGTTGCTGCAGGGTTTCTTCCTCATGTCATGGTCCCAGAGGGAGGAAGTGAGGCTAAGACACCTATGGACAACCTTATGGATCTCTTCTTTGCTAACTTGCTAATTGAAGGAAAGCATAAATGATCCACTCTCCATTACTAGAATGAGACTACAACTATTTAATAAAAGGAATTGTTAAACAATAAACCTCTGTAATAGAAATGAACTACTGAACTAATAAACAAAAAACACGAAGCTATGCTACTTAACAATAAAATAAATAGGAGCTTCGGCTGCTATGGTTGGGCCCTAACCCAAGAGCTTAAGCCGTCTGAGTTAATTCAGTGCTAGCTCAAAACAAAACTCATCTTCATTATAAATCAAAACATGTTACAAGACTTGCAACTTGAAATCAAAGTGGAGTTCTACAGTGTGAAGTCCAAATTATTCCTAAATCTTGGTGACTATTGGTAACTAACTAAAAAATTGAGGTCCTAAGCCTCTCTACTTATACATCTGAAGTCTCCAATGACTTCCTTCAGAATTAGGGAGGCATAGCTCCCAATTGAATGATAAACTCATGCTTTCCCTTTCACTAGCTCGACTGCCTTCTAGTGGTGAGGCTTGGTTCCCAACTCAAGATAACCTTTTACTTTCACTTGCTTGGATGCTTTCTAGTACACCTAATTTGGCTATTTGCACCTTCACTTGCTTGGTTGCCTTCTAGTACACCTGATTTGGCTATTTGTAGTTTCAGTTTATGGAGGGATATTCGAATGGAGAGGTAGTAAATGAGGAGGATTTACCTCCTGTAATTCCTCTCCCTTGTCTCATTTGAGTTTTTACCAAGGTCTTTACCACAGTTCCTTTCTTTTATATTTTATCCCTACATTTTCCTTGCTTTTATCCTTTATTCCTGCATTACATGAACATTAGACCACAAAGCAAATATCCAACTCTACTCATCTCATAAACAAAATATAATCAAAAGTACGTAATAAGTTGTGAGAATAGTTGGTTTGACTAAGCTAGGAGGTGAATTAAGGTCAATTAAGGCCCATATAATTACTCAATGATGAGGCTCATCAACAATAATAATAATATGGGGACTATAGGGGCACAACAATAACAATAATGGCTACATTGACAATAGTAATGGGGCAGTCACTAATATTATAGGGACCTAATATTAGTGAGAGAAATTAGTGATAGACAAAGAACATGTGGAGAATGTATACTTAATGCATTAGATATTAGGAAGAGAATGTATCTTGAATGAGTGGTATGTTGTGATTGTAATGAGAATGCAATACAAATATGGATGGTGAGGTGGTTGTTGTTTTATTTATTTATGAGTAGTCAGTTGTGCAATGTTATTTGGAAAAATTTGTGTGGACATTCTTTCATGTATACAAAACCAATGGTTATTTTATTATTAGTAGACTGTACGAAATAAAAATGAAAGCTCGAGAGATTTTTGTGCCTTATGAACTTGATTTGAAATTATGCCCATGTGCACTTGTATTTTATTATTGTCATTGTTATTATTATTACATGTTTTATTATTATTATTATTATTATTATCATTTATCAGTGTATTTCACAACTACAAAAATAGCTATGAAAATTTAGTTGTATGGGAGTAGTTTTGCGGAATTGGTTCTCCAGAAAACGCATGAGGTGAAAGGAACAAAAGCATGTGCATAAACATTAATATATTTTCATGCCTCAGTTACAATGTTAATAATTTCTTTGCATGCAATTTGATTTTGATACTAATGATTTTTTATTCGAGAGCTTCTTCCAACAAAGTTTTCATTGTAACCTTTAAAAAATGTAATTAGTATTATTTAGGACTACTAGTTATAACTCTTATTCTCATTGCATGTATATTCTAGCTGTTAAAAATGGAAACAAGAAAATCCTGATTTAATTTTCCCTTGAATTAAATAAGGAGAAAATTGTAATTCCACATCACAAGACACTAATAATGAGTTAACTAAGTTAATTTCACTTAGTTGATTCAATTAATTTGAGTTGAGCGCCTAGCTTGAGTCATGTAGAGTTGTTCCTAAATTTTAGGAGCCCAGGTTGAGTTTAATTTGAGTTGTAATAGTTTAATTCAGTTAAACTAAGTTAATGTTAGTTAAACTAGTTCCAGCTATTGGAGGAACTCGTAGGAGGTCTAGTAATGCCATGCAACTTCATGTTTTCAACCAATTAAATGATAAATCAACCATAATAATCTCATGCATGCCTGAAATTCAAGTTACCCAGTTGTGATTGGACTTCAAGGTCACTGTACTCTCAGTTGTATATTTTTTTGAGTTGAACAGGTGGTGTGTACAGTCAGGAAAGGGCCTGTAGAGAGATGGGGATTTCCCTAATTAATAGGGGAATAGTTCCTTGATAAACAACACAAGGAAATAGGAGCTTGGAAGGTAGAAAAATTGTTTAAGTATTGACCAGAGTCATCTTGTGAGGGAGTGAGATAGGTTGTATGTGTGTAGGGATTGTTCGGGTTGAAAAGCATTGTATTTTCTTCACTATTTTTGTGATCTAATGCAATATATAGATAGGAATGAGTTTTGAGTAGAAAAATTTCCCCTTAGATAAATATTTGAGCATATGTGATTGTATATTGTCTCATGTTTTGTGATTTGTCAATCCATTAATTGTTTCCGTTGATGAGTAGAGTAGATTCAAGATTTTTTTTATATAAAATTACATAGTAATTTGGAATGTACCAGGAATTTCTACATGGTATCAGAGAAGGAATCATAATAGAAGAGAAGAATTTGATTTTTTCATTGTAGGTAAATCAAATTTGCAGGATCATTTTTAAGAGCCAGTAGGATGGTTTTCTATGGATTGAGACTCAGGTATTCCCTTGAGGGTATCTCTATTTATATTGCTTAGAATGACAGGATGGAGGCAATGTTGGAAGATTATGGGGTGAAGGAATTCATAGGAAATGATATTCCTAAGTCTCCAACAACTGATGCTCAAGAACAAGCGGAGTGGAATAAATGTGTGGCAAAGGCGAGGAGGATCAGACTAGAAGGAGTCAAAGATCATATTGTCTCAAATCTCCATGAAAATGATACCTCATATGCAATATGGCAAGATTTTATAGACTTGTTTTAGAATAACAATGAGCATAGGAAGATGGAAATTAAGCACAAGGTTCAAAATATTAAGATGGAGAATGACGACACAATACCACAGTACCTAAGCAGGTTCACCCAATGTGAGGATGAAATTGAGAGTGTTTGTATTAAACTTGTTGAAGATGATCTAGTAAGCCTAGCACTTTTAGGCCTTCCCAAGATCTAGCATAACTACCAAGATTTAATAAATGGGAGGGATACGATATCGAATTAGGAGCGATTGTGGTCCATCTTGGTGAAAAGAAAGATAAGGTGGAACACTAGAGATGCAATCTCATCGAAGCATGATGATGAAGAGAATTGTACCTTGGCTAGCAAGGAAAAGAAAGGGAAAGGGAAGAAATCCCAATACAAAGGAGATTCTGGTCAAGCAGGAAAGAAGGTGTTGTCAAATATTAAATGTTTTCACTGTCATGAGCTGGGACACTATGTAATGAAGTTTCCACATAAGAAGGACAACAAGACACCCTTAGGAGGAGCGACAGGTGAAGCTTCAGATTCACAATTCGAGTTGGGTTTCACACTCATTGCATGCATGGTGACATTGGTAATGGGTAGTGTGTGGTAACTGGATAGTGGAACCTCACTCCATATGACGAGCAACAAAGAATGTTTCAGTGACTTGGAGGAGAAGGAACTCTAGATGTATATCAATATGGGAGATGATGGAAGTTATTGTGAAATCGATATCGGTACAGTTACATTTCAGAGGGATTCTGGTTCTCCTCTCACATTAAAATATTGCATGTATGTTTTGGGTTTGAAGAAGAATTTAGTTTTAGTTTCTATATAGGAATACCATGGCTATGATATGATATCTAGGAAAGGAAAGTATTTCCTTAGACATACCACCAAGGGACTAGTGAAGTGGATCAGGGTTCAGATGAAGAACATCTACAAATTGGATGTAGAAGATTGTGCTACATTGAGCATTAAAGAAAAGAAGGTGTAGAGAAAACACATTGGTGAATTATGGCATAGGAGACTTGGCGATTTTCACCATGGAGCTTTGAAGATCATGCAACATATTTCTATAGGACTTTCCTACTAGTGAGATACATGTAGAGGGTGTACACTGGGGAGGTACACCAAAGTGACCTTTTATGATAAGGACAGTAGAGCGTGAGAAGTCCTTGAAAGAGTTCACTCAAATGTGTGTGAAATTTTCTTGACATCCTCCATGTCCAAGGACATGTGTTATGTTATATTTGTTGATGATTTATCATGTAAGTGATGGATTTTCTTCATGCAAAAGAAAGACTAAAAATTCTCCAAATTTGTGAATTTAAAGCACTTGTTGAGAAAGACACTGGAAAGAAAGTGAAGGCTCTTAGGAGCGATAATAGTGGTGAATATGTGTTGAATGATTTCAAGAATTTTTGTGCATTAGAATGCATTTGATGGGAGTTAATAACACCCCATAACCCACAATAGAATGGGGTGGCTCAGAGGAAGAGAAGAAGCTAATGTGGGTTGATGCCATGGTAGAGGAATATTATTACATAGTCAAAAATAGTGTTTGGGAACTTATCCCAAGACCAGAGAATAATTCAGTGGTAGGTTCTAGGTGGATCTACAAGGTGAAGCAAGCGGAAGATGGAAGAATTTTTGGCTTATGGGGGCTTGACCAAGGTTTAGAGTTATTTAGCCAAGCAAATCCCTACACTACTGGCCCTTTCGGCATCATCATGTGCAGCGTGGACTGAATTCTCACCCGAAGTAGTATGGGGGGATGCTGGAACCAAGTTTCTGCACCCTTGAGATGGATGTGATGTCGGTTTATTCCCTCAAACTACTAGAGGGCCTCTACGGTGACATCCCTCACTGTTTCACTAATATCATGTATGTCCCCTTCAATAAGGGTGATAGGGTCGAAATATGTCTTCGAGGCCTTTGTTTTCTTTCGCGGCCCTACCTACTCTCGTGGTCGCAGATGTTTTAGCTAGCTTGAAATTGTCTATGGGTCCAAGCCACCTTGTTCTGCGTCTGTCTATGGTTTGGGTGAAGGTGACTTCAATCCTTCATGCTCTTCTTCTTCTTTTTTCTGCTACTATTCTACTAACTTTGTAGCATTGCCCGCTGCCTGGGCCTTAGCTGCTGCTTCTTCTTTCCTCCTCTTTTCTGCCAGCTATGCCATCCACAGTTTTGTCTTTTCCTTCGTCTACTACACATAGGACTTCTCTGCTTCCACCATGGAGCCAGCTGGAGCACACCACTCTAGTGGCCACAACTCAATGACCACGACAATTACATCATTGGTCACCAAGTATGGTAACTAATGCCACATCTTCATAGGGTCCTTTTGTGCCCTAATGAAGATATGGTGGAAGTCAAGTTTGAACTTCACAAAGCTCTGTAGACTATTGTAGACAGTGGGTGATAACCATGGTTTGCGATTGATCCCCATATTGATGTTCATCTCCATGACTACCCAAAATATCTTGCTCTCCCTTATCCTTTTTGCATCCTTCGTTTCCCACAACGAAGCGTACTCTGCCTTTGGAAGGTCTTGTGTGATCAATTGAAAATGGCTATCTTTAGGAAATTCCCATGCCACTAGTACTATCGACAACAGGATCCAAGCGTAATGAAATGTTTTTCCCTAAACCTGTGCCTCTCAGGAGTTCGTAAGGAACTCATCGCATAGATAGTTTGCCCAGTTGAACTAAAACCCTTCTGCGCATTGAGTCACTAGTGCAACCACTGCCACGAGTACCTCATTCGCACGACATTTCTGAATCTCTTTCCCTACCAATATCTGTGTCACGACCTTGATGACAAGGTTGTTAATGCTAGAGATGGCATACCCTTGCTTCTTCTTCTCCAATTTAAACTTCTTTTTCATTACCTCCGCGATGGCCAAATCGTCACTTTTTCCTTCTAAAATGTTCTTTGGTCCTCCCTTGCATAAGGGAGCCATGTAATTTGGTGAATTGGATGGTCTGTGATGGGGATGGGCTCCCATAGCCATAAGCACCCATCATGCACCAAGCAGAGAAGCTACTTGATGACAAAAAGGTCATTGGGACATGGTGGTAATGCAACACCTAGAGTAGGTTTAGCAAACCTACTTCCTCTACACCTCTAAGCCATTTGCGTAGCTCTAGCTCGATCATTCCAGTCAGCATGTCCATCTTCTACTGCATTAGCTTCACAGTTACTAAATTCAGGAACTTCTCATGGTCTGCGAGGTCCCAATCTTCGAATTCCAATACGGGAACTCATCCCAAGTGCGATCCTTCAAAAATAATATCATCTAGGAGCAGCGGAGTTTGCAGATATCTCTTGCTCTCATCTATATCCTTGGGTACCTTGGCTTTACCCTCTCGGGGAGGAACATATTTTGGTAGCTTGGTGATAGGCCTGCACCTTGGGTTTCAACTTCCATCTCTACATCCTCCTCCTCCACTAGGATTTCTTCAAACTCTTCCTCCTCATTAGCCTCCAAATTAATGGCTTTCCCCTTTTCCTCCATTGTGATCTTGGTCCTCAATGGATTTCAGGGTGAGATGTGCATCGGTACCATGGCCTTCTTGTCCTTCTTAGGTATTGGCGTAAGTAGTGATTTAGGGACCTCAACAATTATTCTGTCGCACTCTGGGGCTTCCACTTCCACAATTTCCTGTGCGGTTTTCTTGGTTGTCACTACTCCTGTGTCCATGGCTTCTTTGAGTGTAGACATAGCGCTATTCCATAGTTCTCTCAAAGTCTCCGACAATTTTTCAAACAACGAATTTGCTTTCAGAGTATTGAATAAGTCTCGGTTCATGAATACCTCAGCACACAACAACTTAGTTCTCAACATACCAAGTGTTGTTTGCTAGGTAGCCACTTGTAATTTATAGTGCCTTTTGAATTTGAATGCGACCATTCCTCCCACATTTGGTCCATTAATGCTAGATTGGTGGTATATTTTCAAGAAGCTAGCCCATAAAGTTCGCCTTAAATGCCTACTGCCCGCTCCATTTGGTCTCAAAACAAGCATCAAATAATGAATAGTGACTGTAGTGGTCACTTTCTGGCAAACATGTGTACCAGCGCGGTTATCCTCATGTTGTTGCATACCTTGTGACACTTCGCTACTGCATGCAATCCTGACATCGTGCAGTTCCTAAGCAGAGTAGTTTATAGTCTTGCACCTCCTTTCAGCTGCCTTGAGCGCTAAGACTATGCTTCTATTGGCTAGTCACATGGTCGGGCCACCTGTGTATGGCTTCAGATGACTGTCATTTACTTTTCCTAGGAAGGGTTCTCCATTTAAATTCACCAATTGTACCATGCCGCCGTCTGTAATCTCCTTAATAACACACGGCCCTAGCCTATGCATTCTGAGTTTTCCAAGGAATTTATCAAACTTACTATCATGCAACAACCAAATCATTCACCTTAAAGGTGTATAGCTTAATATGTTGATCATTCCATGCCTTTTCGTGTTGTTTTTGGACCTGTTGGTAAAATCCAACCAAAAATCTCTTTTCTTTGAGCTAATCCAACTGCGTGAGCCTCTCCTCCAGGGCTCTACGATACATCATACCTGTGAACGATGTTATGCACAGACTAGGCATGATGTATACCATAGGCATTACGGCTTCCACTCCATAGACAAGCCTAAAAGGTGTTTGTCCCATCAATTTCTTCCATGTTGTTTGATAAGCCCATAACACTACTAGTATGTGTAGGTCCCAATCACTTTGCTGCACATTGCATACCTTGATTAGCATGTTTTCAAGCACTTTGTTGAATGCTTTTGTACATAGAATCTTTTGCGTGGTTTCCCTTCTTGCATAATGTCTTCCCAACATTAAGAGCCATCTACAAGTTCATGCCCCCAACACATGCTTATTGACCAGGTATCTTAGAACGGAGTACATGCATATCCACAGAGGTTAGGGATCTTCTCGATAGGCCTATATCCACTTGGCTAGATGCACATGCAAATAATATTTCCCATCATAATTTTCTGTCAGTCGCATCTTATCCTTCCCAAATCCTATTCACATCATTCTCCTACATTTGTGCCAATCATCGAAACTCCCTTTGTATGTAGCCCACCATCTCGTAGGTGTAGCATGCAGTACCCAGTCCAAGACTTGGAAGAGTTGATTTTCCAGCACCTCCCTTTCAAATGCTTCCAAGAAGGTATCTACCTCATTTAGGAAATCATACGTAGGTAGATCTCTTGCTTCTATTGACACACAATGCAACGACCTGGTCATCATATTGCAATTCAGCGTAGTTACTTCATGTAACTGATTTTTCCATCGTTATATTTCTTCATCAAAATCTGAACTGTAGGAGCTATCACGCTCCCATGTAATCCACCCATCTGTGGTGGGATTTATCCAATCTTGGTCTCATGTTGTTATCTTATAGATACAGTTAAGATCATCATCACTCTCATAGTCACGGACCAACTCTCTATAGCGTGATCCTTCAGTAGGGTCTAGGGGTATTATTATTAGTGAATTCTTCTCAAAGATCATTTTCTACTTCTTTATATTAATTAACCCATTCATATCAGTAGCCCAGTCAATTCCCAAGAGCGCGGGGTAGGGATTGCTGTCATCAAAAATCTCTATCACTTCGAAATCTCCCAGCACGCTCGCTCCTTCAATATCCATAGTGATTCCCTATAATCACCCCATGGGTATTATTTTCTGCTGATTCCCCATCCTTAGTTGAATTAGAGACCATTGCAGCATGAGTCTTCCCATTCACTCCCATTTCTGTTTCGGTATAACATTCACATCTGATCACAAATCCAGAATGGATTGGTCCATTTCTTACTCTCCGATCCACGTGGTTAGTCTCATTTCCCGTCCCGTCCTAGTTTTACGTTTTCTGATCTTCTGGACTACACACGGCTCTCTTGGCACAGTCCCAATGCATTTGTTGATGAGTTCCTGTAACCCTTTCACAATCTTACTATTGCGCAGTAGCTTCATATAGGTTTCAAGGAAAGTTGTGAGCATACATGGGTCCATTTCTGGCTTTGGTTTACCTTTGCTTCTTGAAGTGGAGGCATCAACGAAGTTCTTATTAGCTTCCATAACGGCCTCTTGAGCATGCTCCAAACCAAATTCGTCCTCTTTCATCAAGGCTTTGCGAACCCATGTACTATATTCCAATTGTTTTCCTTTGTCTTCTCCCATCGCGATTCCACTTCGAAGCATAATGTTTACATTGGGGTCTTCCTTACATGGCTTAGACCTCATCATCTATAGGTTCTGAGTCGGGGGAGGTAGTGGCACTCCTTTGTCACATATCCTAGCTATCAGTTTAGGAAAATATTCTATCTCATGATCAAACAACATGTAATACTTCCACGACGGGCACGTTGGATTAGTGCAATTGCAGGAATAGTGTCCTGACCCTCCACAATTGTAGCAAATCAACTACCTGTGACCTCTTGCAAGTCCTCCTACACCTTGGCCCTATCCGCGCCCCTAAAATCCTGTTAGCACCATCTCTGCATTCTGGTCAAGGGGTCATGTTTTGGCCTAAACTTTGTAGGTGGGAGTTATATCCATCATCAACTCATATCTTCTATGAGTATGCTCATCATGGCCCACCGACCAACAAAAGTTGTAGAACAAGTGGCAGTTTTCCATGGCATGTTTTCCTGTTATTGACAGTTAGCGCACCATAAAGCAGGGGCCACACTAGGTCTTGCTTGAGCTTCCGACCTTAAAGGCATTAATTCTCCTCCTGTGAGGTAATTCGTAAAGACCAAGTAGTGGTCTTTTTCATGACCCTGACTATTGCATTTCACGCACCATACTTCTTTGCACACTTCTGGTTGAACCATCCTATTCTGTTTCACACTGCTCATCTCAAGGTACATATTCTTTAGCTACGCGTGGATCTGCTAAACTCCTAGGTTAGGATCCGACAACAGGGTCTCATGTAGCATCATAGAAATATCTAAGGCCTCTTCCTGAGTTGTTATCTTCTACTGTGATAGTGCACTCCTTAAATGTGGTAGTAGCGAAGCTACGAATCATTGATGATGTTGGCCATCTGTCAGATTAATATTGGCTTCGTGAACCATACATTTCAACCTTTAATCTAGTTCCCAAGGAGTCTTTCCTGGTAGCATCATGATCTCCATGAATCCCACAATCGATTGCGCTTCAGATTTAGGCCTGCTCAATTCTCTATTTAGCATTATTTGAATGTCCGCGACTCTCGAGTTTGGTTTATCATTGGAATACTTAATATACTAGGTAAGCACACGATCCTACAGAGCACTAACCAGCATCGCTTTCTTTATGTGGTCATCTGTAATGCCTTGCGCTTGCTATACAACCCTTACAACAAACCAGAATTGGTCTACATCCTCATTTCCCAAACCTTTGAACACAGGAAACTTCACTTTGTTTACCATATTGAATCCTAGTGGTGGTGGAGTTGGTATGGGTGAAGATGGAGGTGATGGTTGTGAAGCCAGTGGTGGTGTGGGTGGGGGTGGTATTCATGAAATTCTTTGTCTTATCAGCTGAATAGCACTTCACAGAGAGAACTTCATGAGCTCTTCCTCATCCCCTCGTGGAGGTGAAATCAAGGGGCTACTTTTTGGACCCTTATTTCCTTCGTTCTAGTAAACCTTTCCACTTTCTATAGATCCAAACGTCAAGGTAACTACATAACCCACTTTTCGCACAATAACATTTTAATCCAAGTATTCAAATAATTTACGTACTTACTTCACAGTCCTCTAAGAAAGCGTTGCTTTTCCTCGTTGTAGCTAACTGAGGTGTCAACTTCAAACTCAGTAACAATTCATCCTATAATACAATTGAGCCAATGATTGATGGTATGCATGATCTTACCCTTCGATGCTTCTAACCTTCGCACTAGCTCTCAAGTCCACACAATAGGACCGTCAAGTTTCCACCTTCCTTGGATATCTGCTAGCTTCGCAATCCACTCATATATCTCAGTAGGGAAGGATGAAAAAAAGACTTCATGGATCTCTGTATACAGGTAGTTGTCTAGCCACTCTTCTTTTGACAGTCGTAGGTTTCTTTTCTCCTGCACTGTGAAATCGTGAATTATTTTGTCCAACCAACCTTCGATTTCTTTCTTAGTTCGATTCCAATGATATGACATCACACATCTCTTATGCAGATTCTAGTCCCGGCGACAAAATGATTTGTTGGCTTATGGGGGCATGACCCAGGGTCAATGTTATTTAGCCAAAAAAATCCCTATAGTACTGGCCCTTTCGACATCAGCCCGCGGAGCGCGTATTGAAGTTTCACCTGAAACAGTATAGCGAGATGCTGGAACCAAGTTTCCACACCCTTGAGATGGTTGTGATGTCGGTTTATTCCAACTAGACTTGCCTTTGCACAGGTTACTTCGCGCTCTGTTCTACCCTTCAATACCTTTGCAATTTGTTACAGTTGGCCTTTATGTAGCCCTAACGAGGGGCTGAGATGCTTTCGCACTAATATGGCAACGAACTATGCTATTTCCTAGTTTAGACTAATTACCTTAATTATCTTAGTGACAGATCTTAATTATTTTCATGTAAACAGATACTCTTACTTGCGTTCTCTTAATCGATACAATTATACACATTCGTGCATCATATAAGCATTAGAAGTGAAATTCATACCCAATATAACAAATGCATAAAACAGGAAATATAGACACATAATGTATAGAAACTTCTCTTTATTACTTCTAGATAATTACAGACTCATCTCACCCCGCGCACTCAGTTGGAGGGGTCTGCGCACTTAGTTGCAGACTTCTAGGCCTCTGCGCATTCAGCTGCAGAGCCTCTACCTACCCTACAACCAACAATTTAGACTTACACTTCATATCTATCTTGCATACATTATATTTTTCTTATACATTGTGATGTCTTCGACTACCTAAAGCCTTGCTCTATTTATACATTTTCATAGCCTGCAAACCATGGGTATATCTTCTACATCCAAAATTACATCAACAAAATAAGGGTAGATGACCCTATGACTCTTTAACAAACTACATGCTCCACGTAAAATGCAAAGTCTTTACATTAAATTACAAAATTAAACCAAAATTTGGGCTCTAAGCCCCAAAAATTCCCTTTGCAGATCTTGTGCCCAATAAGCATCAAGAAACACAAGGCCATATTTGTGGCGAAGGGGTTCTCTTGGGTGGAGAGAATTGATTACAAGGATAACTTTACTCCAGTAGCAAGGTACTCTTCTATTAGATCAGTTCTGGAACTTACAGTCCAGATGGGACGGAAGATACATTAAATGGATGTGAAGACAACATTTCTCAATGGTGTGATTGGGGAAGAGCTGTACATTGAGCAACTAGAAGGATTTGAGACCTTCAATAGAGAGCTGCATGTGGGAAGAATTAAGCGAGTGTTGTATGGATTGAAACAAGAACCCCATGCTTGGCACACCAAGATCGAAAACTATTTCACCAGGTTGGGCTTCAGCAAAATTGAAGCACATGCAAAACTTTACCATATTGTGGTTCAAGGTAAATTATTGATTATAGTATTATATGTCGATTATTTAATTCTAACAGGTGATCAGAAGCAAGTCACATATTGAAAAGAGGATATTGCAAGAGAATTCGAGATCAAGAACCTGGGCCTCATGCATTATTTCCTTGGTGTGGAAGTATGACAACTAGATGGGGAAATATTTTTCTCTTAGGGAAAGTACGCCAATGAGATATTGAAGAAGTTCCACATGGAGAGAAGCAAACCATGGGACTCCTCTAGCAAGGAATTGGAGGAAGGAAGGTGCTACTTTAGGTGAAGTAGTGGAGGCTACTATTTATAGGTAGCTTATGGGTTCACCTATGTATTTGGTGAACACACGATGCAACATGTGTTATGTAGTTAAATAGCTTAGTCAAGCAATGGTTAATCCAACCAGAATGTATTGGAAGGTAGCCAAACATGTGTTGCGATACCTGAGAGGCACCACTCAGTTTGGTCTTTGGTACAAGCGGATAGATGGAGTGAAGATGCAAGGCTTCATGAGTGCAGATTTGGAACGTAGTCCATTAGATAGGAAGAGCACGTCAAAAATCATCTTTAGTATTGGGTGAACAACAATTTCTTGGTACAACAGGAAGGAGAGATTAGTTGCACTTAGTTCAACAAAAGCATAGTACATGGACGCTAGTCAAGCAACCCATGAAGCTATCTAAATGAGTAATATTCTTATTGGGTTAATTGGTTAGATGATGGATCCCACTTTAATTTACTATGACAAGCAAAATTGTATCAAACTCTCTACAAATCCAATTTTTCATGATCGATCTAAGCATATCGAAATCCGGTATCACCGTCTATGAGATTATGTGTAGAGGATAATCATGTTATTGGAGTGCATTCCTATAGAGGAACAAGATGCCGATATTTTGACAAAGGCATTGTCAACATGAAAATTTGAGTTCCATAGAGGCAAGATCGGGGTAGCAAATAATCCCTTTCTTATTGAGAGGGAGTGTTGAAAATGGCAACAAGAAAATCTTGATTTAATTTTCCCTTGAATTAATTTAGGAGAAAATTGTAATTCCACATCACAAGACAACAAGAATGAGCTAACTAAGTTAATTTCACTTAGTTGGTTCAGTTAATTTGAGTTGAGGGCCTAACTTGAGTCATGTAGAGCGGTTCCTAAATTTTAGCAACCTAGGTTGAGTTTAATTTGAGTTGTAATAGTTTAATTTATTTACACTGAGTTAATTTCAATTAAACTAGTTCCAACTGTTGGAGGAAATATTAGCAGGTTTAGTAGTGGGGTGAAAAATCATATGTTCAACCAGATAACTAATAAATCAACCATAATTAACTCATGCATGGATGGAATTCGAGTTACCCAATTAAGATTGGAGTTCAAGGGAAATTTAATATCAGTTGTATAATTTTCTGAGTTGTACATAAGGTCCATGCAGTCATAAAAGGACCTATAGAGATTACGCAATTCAGCATGGGGATTTCCCTAATTAATTGGGGCTAATTCGTTGAGAAACAACACAATGAAATAGGAGCTTGAAAGACAACAAAATTATCTAAGTGTTAGCCAGAGTCAGCGTGTGAGACAGTGAGATAGATTGTACTTATGCAAAGATTGTTCAGATTGAACAAGAATTGTATTTTCTTCCCTATTTTTTAGATCTAATGCAATATATAGATAGGAAGGGGATTTGAGTAGCAATATTTCCCCTTAGATAAATGTTTGATCATCTGTAATTGAATCTTGTCTCATGTTTTGTGATTTCTGGATTGATGAATTGTTTTCACTCATGAGTAGAGTAGATTCACGCCTTTTGTTTTAGAAAATTACATAAACAATTTGAATATATGAGGAATTTATACACCAAGACATTAGGAAAATTGTAAATAAAAGGATATGAAAAGTTGTAATTCTAGAATCAGATATGAATTTTTACTTTGTCGAAAGAAACTTTACAAAATGGAATTTTTATTATTTATATGATGAAAAAAGTTCCTTTTATATTGAATAATATGATTATAATAACTAAAATTATGTGAATTTATCTAATCTAGAATTGGAAAATATCAAAACAATTTTATAGGGTGAACACACTAAATTTTCCTAATATTGATTTCTCAAGTGTATGAAATGTATCTACCATAAGTACTAGAAAAAATACAACATTGATGACGATCATTGCTTAATGAATATCATTAAAATGGATGGTATAAAAATGTCATATTATATCATTAACAACGATAATAGTTAAATTTCATTTCAGATATGATCTATTCAATTATGAAAAAATTAAAGAGTTGTAAGTTTTTTGAAAAAACAACGACGAGAGTGCATGGGTAGGAGTTCAAAGAAAATATTTCATTATGTGAAATACATAATGGTTTCAAAGATTAGATATCAATTCTTGTTACTTGTGAATTTTTTTTTTTAATGTTCATTTTATATAGTCTATAGATAAGAGAATAGAACAAATTAGAAAGATTGGTCAAAGCTAGATGATAATATTCTAAGTAAAAAAAATGGCCTTTGTTATTGGTATTATAAAAAGCTAAAATATGTCATTCATGTAGAAAAGACTATATTCAAGTTCAAATTTTAATTACCACAACTATGATCAAAATAAACATCAAAGGCGAAATAAATTTCTAACAATAAAAAATAGACTAAATACCATTTCCATTTATATCAACAAAAGAAGAATTGTGCTGAAATTGTTCACAAAACTAATAAACAATGTCAGAATTTGCACAAAGCAATGACTTTTTTAACACTAATATATATGACTAGTCACAATAGCTATTCTATCGATAGAAACAGTTTGTTTGATGTTAGTTCACTAGCATTTTCATGGTTTCCATTAGAGTTCTTTTGTCTCTTTAACTTTGCACTCCTGCATTTTGGAAAAATAGAAAAAAATTCTCCACAATTAATTAAATAAATAAAATAAATGATAATGTGACTCGAAAGAAAAATATGGGCAAAGAAAAGAAGAAGGAAGAGTAAAACCATGCACACATGTAAACTACCTCGACAATTTCATATAGAAAACAACATTCGATTCATAAAGAGTTTATCTAAAACTTTATGCAATAGTGTAAACAATTCTATGGAAAATCCAATTGCAATGAAAAGAAAAAAACTTCATTGAGAGATTGACTCAATTCATAAAAAAATATATAAAAATATGAACATTTGCTCACCAGTAAACAAAAAAGCGACCATTCCAATATTTAAGAGAACTTACACTATGTAAAAGAATATGTCCTTATTGCTTAACTGTTAATTATTTTCAGATTTGTTGGTTTCTCAAAATAATTTCTTTAACTTTTCCTGTATGAAATGTTTCATAGGAGCAACTATAATTTACAATTAAACACTTTGACTAAATATATATTTCTCAATTTCTATGACCTAGTGTTTCCATTCTACATCCAAAACATAGTTTTGTTCATTGACATTAACAAATCCAATTAGCCATTCCCTACCTTCATGTGTATTAAAATAAGCTATATCGCTGAATTATGATGCCTTTGAATGTTTCAACTTATCCAAAATATTAATGTTTGTCGTGAAATTAAACCAAAGTCACATGTAATACATGGGCCTTTTTGGTTCCTCACAATCTATAAAACTTTGACATGTGCATCTACCCTTTGATTATCTATGTTTTCATATTTGGAAATAATGTTTTATATTATTCTGATTCTATGAGATGATGCAACTTTGAGATTCTTTATTCGATTATCATTTTTTCATTCCTTCTCTCTTATTTTTGTGTGAGAAAGTAAATCAAATCTCTGGCTGAAAGAAAATAAGTCAGTGTTCATGAAATACTTGTCTCCTTTGAGATAATGTTCAATGCACTCGAAAAATGACTTAGATCTCTAACCCAAGTGCTTCAGATCAGAGGATGCTTGCCATGCATGTTCAATGGTTTGTAATAGTTGAAATATATTACTAATAATATATGTTTTCACAACATTAAGAAAAATGATAGATTTCACAAATATATATGATGTCTCACAAAGAGTAGCTATGAGAACTATTGTTCATATTACTAATGAAGTCATCAGCAAAGATCTATAAAATCTTCTAGGTGCTTTATTATTTTCTTTGTAAGTTTAAGTTTTTTGCTTCCCATTGATAAAGAGGTCGTGCAAACATGTTACTAGTAACTTGATGTAGCTCCATGAGTGATGTGATTGCAGCTCCAGACAAATCAACCTACATTTCTGTTTGGTCTAAAATGTTATTATTGTGAAACTTTATGTTTTTAATCTTCATTCTTTTACTATTATTTTCATACATTTCATTTCACAATCTAAGATAACCATCATAAAAAGTAATAGATTCATAGGTAATTTTTTCTATTGTTTCTTAATTTTCAACAAAAAATCAAGTAGCTTAGTGTTTTCAATTTACTCGTTTATAGTTTCATCAAGATTTACTATTCTCATAGGACTTATGAAATTCGTTAATTAAGCAACATACACTTCTTTTGAAATAAAAAAATTATTGATAATTTTGTGCATCACCTTTTTTTTTTCAAATAAAAAAGCACAATTTTCATTAATTATAAGAAAATTACATGGTGTATCTTTAGCATGTATGCGATGTAGTCACCAGTAAAATGAAAATTATTCAGAACAGTTATTTATACTTCAATATTTATAATATCAACATTATATTTATACAAAATGTTAAATACATAATCGTCTTGCGAACCAAAAAACTGCAAAAAAGAAAAGAAAAAAAGACGAATGATATTTTTGAAGATCATCCCGATATTTTTCCATCCATCTTGATCAATCGTTGATGAAAAAACTAGAAGTATACTCGATCTTTGAATTCCTGTATCAGTCACTGCCCCCTGATTTGCTTTATGGCCTCTTTGGACAGAAAATCAGTGACCGCATTCCTTTCCTTGTATATATGAGAGCATACAATAAAATAAAAATGTGATTTTAGAGTGATGAATTCATCCAATAAACCAGTGAGTGTGTGCAAGTGACAGTGATATGTAGAGTTGATACAGTTTATAACAAGCTGTGAGTCCCTAAAGATCTGAATCATGTGGCAGTTTTGTTCCTGCGCAAATATGAGAAGGTATCTTAGGCAGTTTAATTTTGTGTAGTTATTGGTATCTATACCTAAACTAACTTTAATCTTGAAGAAGTGGTGTTAATTTTTATAAATAACCTCCCTCCCCCCCCAACCATTGGCCTCAACAGACCCATCGAAGAAATCCCATGGAATACTCTTGTCAATTACTTTTGGAATGATTACCAAGCATGTCGTTGATAAGGATATTCATGAATCAAGTTATAGATGGCTGTGATATAATTGCAAGTGGCTGGCTAATGAGTTACAAAATCCTGGAAAGGATAAGCTTAAGATAAGACCAACTTGCATGATCAAAGGCTTTAGATAGATCAATTTTGAGGATGATATTCTTGTTTTTCTTTGCTTTGATCAAGTGGAGACCTTCCTGAGCAGTCCCTATCACTTCATGAATCTTGTGTTGATTAAGGAAAGAAAAATTCTCTTTAGAGATCATCTTAGATAATAAGGGTTTGATGCATAGCAATAGTTTTAGAGATAAATTTGTATATACAGTTACAAAGGGAAATGGGTCGATAGTCATCAAAGGATAGAGGGTTATCAACTTTGTGGATGAGGGAAAGAAAGGTTGAGTTGAAGTCTTAATATATCTAGCCAGATAGTCTATAGTCCTCAATAGCCAATAGGAGGTATAGCCCCATGAGATCAAAGAAAGTGAGGTAGAATTCGATAGGCCACCCATCCCGTCCCAGACTCTTATCTCTTTTGAAACATTTGAGGGAAACTTCTATTTCCCCCAGCATCACTGGTTCATTTAGGGTCTCTACATCTTCAGCCTCAACAAATCTGGGAAATGCATCAACAATGCAAAATATCTCAGCAATGGAGGCTTCCCTAGGTGCTTTGAAGATATGTGAGAAATGTATGATGCCCATGTGTGCGAGCTGATTGAAAGTGTTAGCCTCCAGACAGTCTGATCCCGTAGAGGCCAGATAGTGTTATTATTTTTCCTCCTGCTTGAATATTGTTGAAAATACTTTGAGTTCTCATCTCCAACCTTTAACCAAATCACTCTGCTCTTTAAAAACCAAGTCTCCTCTTTCGGTATCAGGAGATGGATCTTTTAGTTCCCAACTTGATCAAATGTTCCTTTGATTCAATATTTTTATAGATTGTAATCCATGATTTTTCTAGCTGCTTACTAACAGATTCAGTCCTCTATAAAGTGGCCTCATCGTTTTGATTCTTTTATTTTTCCCCAACTAATGGTTTTGGATTTTATCCTGGCCAAGTTGCTTGCTATCACCTATACCAATGAGATGTTGTTGTCTAAACCACAGTGTGTCTAGGACTCCATTACCAATTTATGGTATTTAGCTTCTGCCAACCAAGTAGCATTAAATTTGAAAGGGGAGTGTGGTTTATGGTTAAAGTCCATAATATCCAAAAACATTGGGGAGTGATCGGATATACCCCCGATCCCACCCATTGAAAAATATAGTCCAAGTTAGCCAGCATAGGAGCTTTAATCAATAAATGGTCCAGTATTCTGGCCTATGGATCCTCACTAGTTCTTATGTTCCTCCAACTCGACATAATCTTGGTTGGGTCTATGTTCAAGAGATTATGGGAATCAATCAAAAGTTCCAAATAGGTCGTGAGGGGGTCAGTCTAAGCCTTATTACCCTAGGGTTCAACATGCCCTAAGGAGAATTTTAGGTCAGCCCCAATGATCAAATTGTCCACCTGCATGAAATATGCACTCAACAACTTTTCCCAGTAAGCGTCCCTCTTGTGGAATGGACCATAGATGTTAATTGGTCTTAGGGTCATATTGATATCAATGGATTTGAGGTCATCTCCCAGAAATCCATCCCCCAAAAAACGTTGACAACCTTTATAGTCTTGTTATTGAAACACAACATGCAGCCCCGAGATCTCCCTCTTACATGTAGTGACTGGAAATCCTAATTAGGGAGCATCTTTAATAAAATACTGCTAATGGAGATCCCATCGCCTAGAGTCCCTTGAGAGCCATTTTTTTATCTGAGCTGGTGAAACCCCTGCAATTGAAGGAGAGGGTTTCATTTTTCTCTAAGAATATAGTTAATTGGAGTTTGAATGCCCATTTCTACCTCAATACCCACACGTCCGATAGCTTTTGATAAATGATATTTTCTACCCATATGAAGTTTGACTGTCTTGGAGGGATTAGGGTATTCTCCGAATCCATAAGGGAGGGTTCATGCATGGGGTAACAATCTCAGATTATATCTATGAGAGCCACTAGAGCTTAAGCCGTTCCTGGAGGCCATAGGGACAGGGTCCAGATGTAAGATTAGTGAAGAGTCAAGAGGAGAGAGGGGAGATGTAGGTACAGGATAATTAATAAAGTAGAGATTACTAGCTCTAATACCCGATCCTGAAGCAAGCATAGATGATAATGAATATTTAGATATCAACAAATTTTGAGTAGCATAGGAAAAGGAAGGAAGAGTACCCATAAAAGAATCAATGCCCCTTGCTCGTCAGTGGGTGACCAATGCCTCGAGGATCCCAAAGTATATCTGTTGTGCCACCACCACAACTCCACTCTGGCTTGGTAGGGAATCCATTGAGTGCACAACTAGAGATTTTTTTGCCTCCACACTAGTTTGCATGCGCGCTAACACATAACTTCACAGGGGTTAGGTTTGTTTCCTTGTTATTGAAGGGTATTCTTTGTAAAGGTGAAAAACCTCATGGGACCTCCTATAATAGAAGGGAGTTCCCTCATAAGCCGGAATTTCCCACCTTACAATTTCCCCCATCTATAAGTAGTAGCTCTCCACGAAGCCCTCACGAGTGTCTAAATGCATCAATATTCTCGCTATAGCCAGTCATCTAGTTTCATTATATGATCTATCATGGTCTAGATAAACACGAAGATCTTCCCCAATACACTTAAATATTTCCTATGCCCAGAATTGCATAGGCTGTCCAGAATGTTGCACCCAAATCAGCCCCAACTCCATTTTTTCCCTCTCTGGGTCAAAAAGGGGCGATCATATCTTGATGAGTATATGTGTCATGTCTATGTGCCAATACCTGGTTAGAACATAATTGATAAGTTCCAAATTTGGGAAATAAGAGAGAACCATCCCCTGGACATGGTGAGCATTGCAAGAAATAATTCCATCAAACGTCCCCATATCTTCGCTGTGCACCACTTTAGGTGTGTCGGTGTGTAGTTTCAGCCCCAAACCCTGCCAAAGAACATTGTGATCTTGGTTAGTGGCACTCGACCCATACTGATACACTCTCGAAAAACCAAAAGTCACCCCTCTCTTGTACCTTTGAGCATTTGGCTTTTTTGCCCCCACTAAACCTATGAGTTGGCACTAAGGGCTATTGTTTGCCTTTCACTTGGTGGTTGTTGTCTGATTTAGAGTCTCTATTTTCCTCAGGGCCCAATTCCTTCCTAGTTATACCATCGAAACACACTGATGTGCAAGTTGTAGTAGAAACCCCCAGAGATGGGAGTTCAATAGTGGAAGACCTTGGTGCATCGAAAGACTGATTTAAACCACCACGCTTTTCAGCAACCATTCCATTCTCACCCCCTATAGCTAGCCCTAAGCTCTTGTAGACCTTTTGCATGATACCCTGTTGTTCGTGAACCTAGTATAGCAACTCTGATGGTGATGGGATGTTCAGAAGGGGTAGTTATGGTTCCCCCTCTAGGTTGAGTAAACTTTTGGTTAATGGTGGTTCTAGTTTAGTAAAATGTAACCCTTGCAGGGTTACTTCGATGTCTTCCATTACCAAGGATAATACAACAAATTGTATGTCCAGTGGCATATCCTATTCTGATGAATGCCCTCCACACAATATATGTTTGTCTTCAACCCATATTTGCAAAGAGTCCATGGTTTCAGAAGAATAGTCTATTATTTCCTCATCTATTTATGAACACCATTCTAGCCAACAGTTGATGTTTCGAATAATAGAGCACAAGCCCTCCTAAAAGACACTATATCCGGTTTAGTAACCGTCAAAACTAAATCCATTCCTTGTTGTTACCTAAATTCCCTGAGGTATAAACCAAAGCTGACAGACACCGCAACAAGGATGCCTAAAAACCAGGTCTCCAAATCGCTACCCTCCCAAACAAGTCATTAACAATTACAATGTTGTTGTGCATGGAGTAATGATCCACCTCGGTGCATCTATGAGGAACAGGTCGCAGTTAATCCATACCACCATGACCGCCATCCAAGGATTTTGGAACTGCATTAATCCCTAGCTCTGCCAATTTTTATGCTTCACGTTATCTGATAGCTTGTCATAAATCACTTTCGTATTTTCAATATATTTTTTCCTATTTTCACTTGAAAATGAACTTGCATCAATAGCATTTATCCAAAATATAGATTTCTCTATAGAAGCACTAATTCGTAATTTATGGATGATTTATTTAGCATCTATGATTAATTCTTGATTTCCATGGGCATCGTTTATGCAACATATAGATTGACCTTTAGAAATATTGATACTTGATAATTCCATGATATCTTCAGTATTTATGATTAGTAGTTGCTTTTTTATCAATGCATCTTGACATTATTCACTCATTTTTCTAATTTCAGCAAACAAGTTTCCATATCCAATTCTTTCCAATCATGTGTGAAATAGGCCTTCTTCATCAGAAGATTTAAGTGCTTCGTCTTTACTTAAGTTAAAAGTTTTGAAAGTGTGTGTGAGATCTGTAACGTGTGAAACAATTTTTACTGGGATTTCTCCAATAGTAAATGGAAAAGGAATGGATTGTTTTGTCTTTTTGTTTTTAAATATATCTATCTAGCCAGGGTATTTCCTATAGACTTCAGCAACAAAATACCTATCTGTAACAAATTTCAGCAATAACAATTCCTTACATTAAAACCAATATATTCGAATTAATGTATTACTTTCTCTTTCTTCATGCATACCTTTCCTAATAGGAAAACTTGTGCATGTCTAGATATACGATGTTGTTCTTATCCAATTATCATGTAGTTGATTTCCCTAAGAAAGCATCTTTAACTAGACAAAAGTTTGAAGAAGCATTATTCTTCCATAGTAGAGGATACCAAAATTGCATTGTTTCTTGATTAACATTGAAATAAGGATTACATGGAAAACAACTAAAGATATCTCTTGAAATCAAATCTATTATGAGATACTCCATGATGAAGATGTATTGGATATATTGGTTAAGTAAAAATATAATTCATTAGAAATGATATCGGCCCAGTCAAATACACAATCCTTTTTGTATGTGTGACAAAGCATATAAAAAACGCAGTTTGGAACTCTTGTTGTAGTTTTTTAGCTCATGATAGGTGCACAAAGTGAACAAAACTCTATAAAAGACTATTTAAATGAATATATTTCTAAAACAGACAGATTCTAAGGAAGTTGGCGACTCAGAAAAAATAAATGAATCATAAAATTTGATTCACCTACTTTTGAGATCATGAAACCATTTGCTTTGGGAAATCATAAGAGAACATTAGCCTGTAGTAACCTGAATATTCCTCTAAATGTATTCACATTCAAAGGTATTTTATTTTTTGCAACATAATTGTTCTTATTTCTTAATAAAAAAAATTCGTACACAAATGAACAATTTACTTGAAACCAAAAACTTTTGGCATGCATGCAACATTCGATAATCCAATAGTCCAAATATTGTTACCATTTTCCTCTTCCATTGGGGTATTAACATAGTGCTCGTATGCAATCAACTAGTGGAAGTTATCATCGACAACACCAAGTAAATTAAAGATATCAACGCAAATATCTTATTTGCTTTCTTTTCTAGCCTTATCTATTTCATAGCTGAAAACATCTTCTGAATAAATTATGTTCCACACTGTTGAAGTGAAAAAAATTATTTTTATGATTTTGTATATATTCAGTAGATCTTACTTTTGTAAACACATAATTGGGTCCAAGTATTTCAGGTGTGAAGTCTATTACACAAAGCATTTGTCAATAAATAGAAATAACATTAAGCAAAAGCTTTGTTTATATGACATGTAGAAGTGAAAAATATTTTCATTGTGCGGAAGAATCTTTCACGTTTTCATTATGAAGATGCTAAGATTGTTTATGTTTAGATTATTGATGCTATTTTAATTGTAAATCATTTTTCTAATATTGGTTTTTTTATGATCTTGTGGTCCATATGATTAATTGATAAATATATTGACATTAAAATATTTTATTGTTAATATTTTACTAAGCAATAGAGTTCACATCTTATCGAATACATGATCTCCCACATTATATTAAAATTGTTCCAATGAAATAGATTATAATGCCTTAGTATTGCATCTGTACCATTAATTTGTATAATAAACAAATTCATTTCCATTGATGATTTAGAAATCACATTAGAAATATGCTTGTTCATTGATGCTTTAGTAATTATGTCTCTAAATAATATAATATAATAATTAATAATAATAATAATAATATCACTACAAAATTTTGCTCAATAGAAAGTACAACATAAATAATTTACAGGAAAACAAGTAAAACGATATAGATACAACCGATTTAACATAAAAGTAGTGTCTATGGACAAGATATAGAGTCACAAATCAAATGAACCATGACGTACGTAATATGGATATCGTAAAATTTGTATCCATGTTCAAAAAGTAAAAAGCATAATTCTCATAATAGAGTTTCGATTCTAAGAACCAGAATAAAACCATGCATAACTAGCCTTCCCTCATAAAGAACTATGAAATATAGAAACATGCACCCCCCCATCCCCGTTCAAATAAAATAAAGAAACCAATGATCAACAACTAGCCAATGCAACTACTAACACATTATGTGTTAAATTTATGCCACAAAAGAATTAAGAAGCATAGAACATTTGATTTATAATTCTTAAGCTAATGAAAAGTAATTCTTAAGCTAAGTTGGGTCTAGAAACAAAACCTCATAAAAAGCCATATCCATTAGGTTGGGTGTGTGATAAAACAAAACTACAAGTCACGAAACAATGTAAACTTCATTTTTTTATTGGGTCAATGTTTGTAGGTGAGGTTGAGTTAGACATAGTCCCATTGGACATATGTGGAATTATATTAGGAAGTCCATACTTGTATGATAGAAAAGCTATCTTCTACTACGCTAAAAATAAGTACCAACTCACTAAGGATGGAATTGAACATATTGTAAGGGCTCGTAAAATCAAAGATAACTTCTCTCTCATGAATTTAGGACAGATGAAAAAAAATTTAAATTCAAGTAAACAATTTTTACATATGATTCTAAAAGAAAGGGATCTTGATAAATCCGATGCTTTCCAAGGCTGTAATCTTAAACAAAAAGTAGATCTAGTTAAAGTTGTTTCTGATTATGATATTCTGTTTCAAGAGCCTAAAGGGATTCCACCCAAGCAAGAGATAGAACATGAGATTTATTTGCACCAATATGCTCCACTACCTAACATTGGAATGTACATGTTATCAACACTATAGAATGCAGAGCTAAAGAAGAAGGTACAATAGTTGCTCAATAAAGTGTTCATTCAACCAAGCGCATCACTATTCAGATCACCTATTGTGTTGGAACGAAAGAAATATGGTTCATGGAGAATGTGCATTGATTTTAGATCACTAAATAAAATCAAAATAAAGAATCATTATCCTCTTCCTCGTATTTATGATTTATTAGATTAGTTAAAAGATGCAATTTACTTCTCTAAATTTGACTTGAAAAGTGACTACCATCAGATCAAAGTTGCAGAACAGGATGTATGGGAAATTGCTTTCAAGACGAAGCAAGGAATCTATGAATGGTTGGTTATGAATTTTGGCTTAACTAATGCTCCTGCTATGTTTATGCGAGTCATGAATGATGTATTTATACCATTTATTGAAGATTTTGTAATAGTCTATGTAGATGATATTCTTGTTTTTAGTAGGACATGGGATGAACATGTAAAGCATGTAAAAGATATTTTAGATGTTCTAAAAAGAGAAAATCTCTATGTGAAGCTGTCAAAATGTGAATTTGGTAGAACATCTTTGAATTATTTGGGTTATATTGTAGGGGGTGGTGAATTGAAGATAGATCCCTCTAAGGTCGAAGTCATTGTAAACTGGCCTAAACACAATACTGCTACAGAAGTTAGAAGTTTCTTAGGGGCAACGCAATATTGGAGAATGTTTATTGCTAACTTTTCTTTTATTACAACTCCTTTACATGCTTTGACAAGTGTGAAACATGTCTTTCACTAGGGAGGAAAACAACAGAAAGCCTTCGACACATTGAAACGAAGGATCAGTGCAGCACCAGTACTAGCACTTTGAGATCTTCAACATTCATTTGAGATTGAGACAGATGCAAGTGAACATGCCATGGGGGAGGTGTTAATGTAGTATGCCTATATGCTTTCATTCTTAGACATTTACATCAACAGTAGTTAACTATCCTACATATGATAAAGAATTGTATGCATTATTTTAGAGTGTTAATGAGTGGAAACATTACATAATTGGTAAGGAAACAATAATACACAAAGATCATCAACCACTTCAATATTTACACTCACAAACTAAACTGAAATAATAAAGATATTACATGTGGATGGGTTTTCTACAACAATTTCATCTTGTTATCAGATATAAGAAGAGCATACATAACAAGGTTTCAGACGTGTTATCAAGACCAATTATGAATGCATCCACAATACATAAGCATAATTCAATAATTCATGAAAGTTACATTGAATAATATGCTCAAGACACAGATTTTAGGGATGTATACAGAACTTTAAGTCATGGAAAGCAGGTAGAAGAATTGGATTATTACATAAAGGACAAAATCTTATATCATTTGGGAAAGTTGTGCATTCCACAAACTGAAAGAGTTAACATAATTTGAGAAGCACATACTTATCTCATATTAGGTCAGTTTAGTGTAAGTAAAATAGTTGCACAGTTACAAATATTTTGTTATTGGCCACGAATGAATGAGACATTTTCTAGATATATTAAAGGATGTACTATGTGTGCTACAAGCAAGCTAGGTAATAGAAAATTAGGCTTGTGTACTCCACTTCCAATTCCTTCTCGTCCTTGGGAAAATATTTCCATGGATTTTGTTGGAGGATTACCAAAGTCTAGAAATGGTCATGATTATTTGTAGGTAGTTTTGGATATGTTCAATAGGATGTGTATTTTGATACGATGTAATAAACAGGTCACAGCTAAACAAACTGCAAATTTGTTCTTTCAAAATTTATGGGTTCATTATGGGTTACCCACTTCTATTGTATCTGATCGACATTCTTGATCTGTTGGGAAATTTTGGTCAAGTCTACGGGAGTTAATGGACACAAAACAAAAGAAGAGCACACATTTCATCCACAAATAGGTGGTCAAACAAAAGTGGTCAACAAGACAGTAATATAGTTGCTTCAAGGATATTGCAGCAAGCATCCCAAATGTTGGGATGAGCATGTGTTATGTCTAGTATGCTTAAAACCATGCAAAACATTCTTCTACTCAGAGATCTCCTTTTCAGACTAGTTTTGATTTTATACCAAAGTATCCCTTGGATTTTGTCTTTGGTAAAGACATAGCAGTTGATGGACATAGTGATGTGGAAAAAGCAACCAAGTTCATTAAACGAATATAGGAAATTCAACAAGCAGTACAGGAACAGCTTGAAAGAAGCCAAGAAAAGTATAAGGTGCGACATGACAAGCATCAAGTTGAGAATAGTTTTCAAGTTGGTGGTCAAGTCTGGTTGTACATCAGCAAAGAAAGACTGCAAGGGGGAGGTAAAAAGTTGAAACCAATTAGATATGGTCCTTTCATAATACTTGATGAAATTGGTGAAGATGATTTCTGCCTAGATCTGCCAGCTTATATTCAAACCTATTTAGTTGTAAATGTTGAAAGATTATGGTTATATGAACCTTCATTGATTGAAGATCCTGAAGAGTAAGGTCAGCTACCTTCCATTGAGGATCTATTGCCTGAGTATTTCAGTGAGTTATAAGAGGACACAGTTCTTGACAGGAGGATACGAACTTCATGACGGGAGAACGTTGAGTATCTTCGAGTTAGATTAAAAGGTACAAATCCAAGTAAAGCATGATGCATAGAGATTGCAAAAGTGAAGGAACTTTATCCTCACTTACTTGATAGCTAAACCACCTTTGGTAGACGAAAAGCTTCTAGTGGGGAGGAGTGATCCAAAATGGATTCAGCAAAGCCTCCAAATCAAAAGTCTTCAAATACAAGTGAAATTGGAATCATGTTGAAGTGCTCATTAATACGAAGCCAACAGTGTAGACAATGTGTAAATATGAGTTCGTATGAAGAAATTAGAGCCAATTGAAGATTTAGGCCAAAACTTCAATGCCTACCTCAGCAGCACATGTGGAAACCCAAGAAAGAGTCATAGGTTCTTGATGATTTTAGTGCAGAAGGTTATGTGGCAGTTTGCGATTGGTTCATACCACAGGTGATGGGATCAGTGAATAAGAGTGGAGATCGTCTGATCAAAGGAGATCGAAACATATCACGTCGAAACATGTAAGCAAGTTATCCTGGAAAATGGACGCGATAAAATTATGAAAAAGAAGTTAAACTCCTTTGAGTTCTGGAAGGGAAGCGATAAGTGTTTTATCGCGTGCCTTTAAGGTAGGAAATAGTTTTTCATAAATCTACGCAATTCCACTTAGCAGTTGACACGTAGCATCCTAAAACCAATTTATTGCATGCCTTCAGGGAATTAGCAAATGTGCTAGTTGGAGCGCGAGATCGTGTGATAGCCATTAGATCCCACATGATAGATCAACGATGTGGAACATCTAGATTACTTGATGGGAGGTATGTGATAGCCATTTGATTGTTTGATCTCGAGATCAGTGCCAGGAAAAGGGTAGACAGTCGGGGTCCACCCCGCACCTGCCGGTCCTTTGGTTAATACTCTATTTTTAATGTAAACATATTATGTAGTGATTAGCGTAGTTTGTAACTAAACATGGTATATAAATACCATAACATAGAGAAAGTTGACAAAGTATGTTGTGAACCATTCCAGGGGGTATGGAGGTCATAGTGACCAAGTAAGGTTGAGTGTATACTCGTTTCAACTTGATTATTTGAGTTGAACACAGTGGTGAGATCCATTTTTATCTTTGAGACTCTATTTTTGAGCTCACACCTATAAAAATATTTTAAGACATAATTAAGAGGTTAGCACTGGAAATGAAAGGACCAGGACATGTAGCCAGGAAGTCTGTTGAACTCCTTTATTAAATTTTGTTGTGTTGATGTGCTATGAATGCGATTTTTTATTGTTTAAGTGTCTATGTTATTTGCAATATTTTTGATCCATTTCACTAAGTAACATAGGCAAATTCACACATAGTCTATAATACCTTTTTCAATATCGAATCACTTTTTGTGGAGAACTATGGTCTTCTTGGCCGATTGCATGCATGGATTTTTATTATATTTTTCTAAGGATAATAAAAGGTTACTTCCTGCATTATTTATTTTACTTATACAAATTCTTTGGTGGTTGTTCATTTTTCCCTAATGAAGAAATAAAAATGCTTCTCTTCTGACATCTAAATTTAGTTTCACCAATTTTGGTATAAAACATCGTGGAAAGAAAAAAACATGAATGATAAATCCTGTAATAGGATGCTCGACATATATGACTAATTTTAAATAAATTTTCTTTTTGTTTTGGGTTCACTCTCCTATATTAATTTTTTTTGCTCTAAAATTTTTCTCATTATATTTTGTTTCTTATAGTTGATACTTTTAAAAAATAGCTTGAAACCCTTATTTCATTGTCCTCAGCTTATATATGTTAGATAGAAATATATAGAGCAAGAAATTCACCCAGTGTTACAAACAATTTGTATAGTCATTTTCATATTTTTTATTCTTTCAGGAGTACTCATATTTATATTGGTTTATATGTTTTGTCTATAGCTAATACAAACCTAACCTAGGGCGTGAAATAACCTTCATACATATTAATTACAATTTAGGATTGTTGCCCTTAGGTTGAAATACTTACATTGTGTCTCTTGACCTATGAAACTAACCTAACCCAAAAGAAAGTTCTAGTCCTATCTTTTGTTTTCATACTTTGCAAATTATAGAACATAAATACATTAGAATAACCAAAAACATGAAAACAAAGTCATAAATCAGAAAAATAAAAAATAAAAATACATCTGGAGCATTTACTCACTTATTTGAATAAATCACTTGGTCTACCACAAAAATAAAGTGAACATAAATATGCTCCACCCAACCAATGGGGATTGGTAGCTCTACCAAAACTTCCCCTGAGCTAATTTCACACTGAAGGTGACCTTTTCATAATAGAGACCCTTCTAGGTCCACATATGATTCCTCTTGGAAACATCCCGCCCTCCTCAATACAATCTCATATCCTTGAATAATGTAACACAACAACTACTCAATTAATTGGTCTCGTTCCTACTAGGCTCCAAGTTCAGAAGGTTTCCTTGGGATTTTCCCCTCTCACCCTCTTTGCCAACCTTTTCCAAAATTGAGGTAATCTATCTTTGGAAGGAAGGAATCTGGATAGATAACTTCCTCTACCTATTTTTTCCTTGTTGGGCTCTCCTTAACTATTTTTCATAATTGTCTGAGTGTGAATTTTTTCTCTTGCATCTTTCCCCCACTATAATTTAAATAGATGGCCAAATCCAAGATTTTATTAATATAAATTAGAAAGGAAAAAAAATATTTACATCACACATTCACACCTAGCCCTCAACATGGGCAATGGTCGATAAAAGTAAATTGACGAGAAGGTAAATGAAATATTACAAGTAACTAGGGGGTGTTACATCCCCCTTCCCTCAAATAAAACAGCATCCTCAGTGTTCCCCTACACTTGGAATAGACTGGGGTATGCCTTACACATAAAAATTTCATCTTCCCAAGTAGCCTCTTCCTAATGGAGGTGCTTCCACTTCACATTAAACTGGGTGATTACTCACTTTCGTAGCATAATTTCTCTCTAGTCTAGTATGTATAATGGCTCAACCAGAAATTCTCCATTCGGCTTGACCTGAACTTCCTTCCAATTAATAATATGCTTAGGATCATGCACATATTTTTTTTGCAATGAAACCTGAAATACATTATGCACACATATATCATTCGGTAAAACCTGTTGATAGGCTACAAGTCCAATAATGGAAATTAATTCAAAAGGGCCAGATAACGAGGGAGCTAGATTTGCACAGGTTCCCCATCTTAAGGTGCTTATTTTTGGCTTGAACTTAACATATACATGTTCTTCCACCTAAAATTCTCTGTAATTTCTCCTTTTTTCTGCATTAGTTTTATATTGTTCTTGGAAAACTTTCAAGTTTCCCTAAATGTTTCTCACAGTTTGTTCCATTTCCTTCATCATATCGAGTCCCAATATCAATCTATCCTCAGGATGACTCCATTTAAGAGGTGTTCTACACCTTAATTTATACAACACCTCAAATGGGCCCATTCTTAAGGAAGCACGATAACTATTATTATAAGAAAATTATACTAGGTGGAGATATTCTTCCCACTTGGTAGGATGTTACATAATGTACATCCTTAACATGTACTCCAATACTTGATTTACCTTTTTGGTTTTCCCATTCAAATATGAATGGTAGGTAGTGCTAAACCGTAGTTGGGTGCCTAATCCTGTAAAAAAAGCTTTCCAAAAATGAAATGTACATTTTACATCTCGATTAGAAATTACCGTCTTAGGTATACCATGCAAGAGAAAAATTTCTTTCATAAATATATCAACAATATGAAATTTTTTATAATTTAATTATGTAGGAATTGAGTGTGTATATTTACTTAATTTATCTATGACAACCATTATCAAATCATTTTTCCTCTTTGACTTGGGTAGGCCTGTGATAAAGTCTAAAGTGATAGTTTCCCATTTCCATTCTGGAATGAGAAATGGGTGATGTAAATTAGCTCGATGTTGATTGTAATCTTTCACTTGTTGGCACTCTAGATATTTTTCCAAATATTATAATACTTCCCCCCACATGCCTAGCCAAAGGTTATTCCTTCTTAAGGCAATGATCAATTTCTACTATTCAAGGTGGGAAGCATAATGACTCCTATTATACTAATCTAAGATCAATTGTTCAATAAAATACTGGTTAGGAACATAAATATGGTTCCTATAGATCATCAAATCATCGGTGTTATTAGGATATCCTAGCAGTTTTCCAATACTATTTTCTTGTTTAATTTTCTGTTATAAAAATTGATATTCTAGGTCTTTCAAAGTTGTATTTTTTATCTATCCTAGAAAACCAAATTTCACTTAGCTAAAACAAAATTTCGTAAACAAAATTCATCTTTCTTCTTAAGGTATCTTCCACCTAGTTTTCCTTACCCTTGAAGTGTTTTATATCAAAATTAAACTCACTCAAAAAGGTGCTCCAACGCGCTTGTCAAGAATTAAGTGTAGGTTGTTTGTAGAAATTGTTTAGGCTACTATGATTACTCATTATGCTATTTTTTTCCTATAGATAGTGTCAACATAGCTTTAAGGCATGAACTATGACTGTTAATTCTAATTCATAAGTTGAGTCCCTTTGCTCATGCTTCTTTAATTTTCAGGATTCATAGGCTACTACTCAACCCTTTTGCATTAACACTCTGCTTCCTCCTTCCTCACAACCATATGTACAAACTACAATTTTTTTTCTGAGGGCCTACAATTCTCAGGATATGGGATGTAGTTAACAAGTGCTTTAGATTAGAAAAGCTATTTTCACATTCCTTTTTCCATTTAAATTCTCTCTCCTTATTTTTTAATTAAGTCACGGGGTAGGTTACTTTTAAAAACATAGTTATAAAGCGGTGGTAATAGACTGCTAGGCCCATAAAGGACCTAATATCTACAACATTTTTAGGAATAAGCCACCCTAGAATTGTATTTATCTTTTCTAGATCTATTGTTATCTCTTCTTGGGTGATCACATGCCTTAGATACTACATTTGATCTTTAAAACACTCACGTTTACTATACTTAACATATAATTAATGTTATTGCAAAGTTTGCAAGACAATTTGTACATGTGTTTTATCCTCTTCTAGAGTTTTGAAATAAATCAAGATATCATCAATAAAAATTAACCCATAATTATCTAGATAAGGGTGAAATATAATGTTCATTAGGCTCATAAATGTGGTCAGGGAATTAGTAAGCCCTAAAGGTAAGACCACACACTCATAATGTCCACAACGACTCCTAAATGCAATTTTACAGATGTATTCCTCTCTAATTCATATCTGATGGTAGCCTAGATGTAAATCAATTTTAGAGAATACAATATCCCCCTTAAACCAGTCACAAAAATCATTGATATGGGATAATTATATTCAATGGTTAGTTTATTTAGTTTTCAATAATCAATGGATAGCCTTAAGGTACCAGCTTTCTTTTTAACAAAAATTGTAGTAGCTCCCCATTGCTACACACTAGGATGAATGTACTTCTTGTCCAACACCTTCTGTAATTTCATTTTTAGCTGTTTTAATTCTGGTATGCTGATATGATATGGTGGCTTAGATAATGGGGTGACCCGTGGGATTAGTTCAACTATAAAGTTGAATATCTCATTTAGGGGGAAGCCTAGGTATCTCTTCAAGAAATACATCTACAAAATATTGAATAATAGGAAGATCTTCCAAACTTATTCTCTTTTCCTTAAAATTACAATATCCCACTTGAATAACATAGATTTGACAACCTTTCCTAATACTTTTCTTCAGTTATGAGGCTATAATCTGTCTTAACCTTACCAGTCTCTCTATTCCTTGAATCTCTTACATAGAACCTTGCTCAATAATATAGTTAATGGTTTTCTCTTTATAGTTTACAATAGAAGAGTGTTTTTCCAACCAATCCATCCCAATCAAAATATCATAATAACCCAGGGGTCAAATGTTTAGATTTTCCTCTCTTCATTGTCCTCTTAATTCTAGTGGAAAATTTTCAACTTTTCTTGTTACTCTCCTTTTGGCTCTTGTGGCCAATTAGATGAACCATGCAAGTTTATATTTATTAACTTGTAATTGAAACAACTCCACTATCTTAGGGCTAATATAGCTCAAAATTTCCCCAAGGTCTATCAAAATTGGCACAACATGGTTGCAAATTTAACATTCAAACTTGATTGTTATGGATTGGTGCTCGACCTGTTGATCCTCGAGAGAAACATTGATTTTGGGCATACTTGTCACCACCTCTTCTATAGTACTTGTGACCACCTTGGACATTTGTTGCTTGTTTTGTATTTTCATGGTAAGGGAATTATCTAAGTTAATGTGATCCCCCACAACCCCAAATTGTATTGGGGGTTTCTACGCCTTGTTAAAATCCATTTTATTCAATAACTCCAACCTTTTAGACCCACTATGAGATTCATTTTTTTGATGACTTTTACTGGAAACTTTACCTTGCTTCCCTTTGCTAAAATTCTTTGACACAATGCCATTTAAATCTTTATTACTTGGAGGATATTTATTCCCTTTCTTAATTGAATAATATTTATTATTTCCCCCCTTTTTTTCATTGTTCTTTGTATCATATTCATGACTTACAAATAGATTCATCCATATTATTAGGGTTCTCAAACTCTAAATTATCTTTCATGGTCATAAACATAATACTTATAAAATGAATTACTTTAGCCTTTTCCTCTCGTATATAAGGAACATAACTCAATAGGGTAGTAAAGTTTGCAATGTAGTCATCTGTAGAAAATTGCCCCAGTCAGCGGTCATAGAATTCCTTGGCTTTTTTATCATAATATCACTTAGTTAAATATTTATTCTTAAAATGTTGTTGAAAGTTATCCCATAATATTTTTTGCTCATTAATTCCATGAGTTGCCTTGATTTCTTCCCACCATAAATTTTCCTTTCCTTGGATTTGATAAATTTCTAGACAAGCTTTTAGATTTGTTGTCATATTCATACACCTAAAAATACTTGTTAATGTTTACCAGTCATGCTTCTACTCCTCCTTTGGACTCACCATCAAATGTTGGAGGTTTGTTTTTCTTAAATTCCCCTTGAAGCTCCATATCCTATCTTTTCACTCGTTTCTGAGCTTTTTGATAAGAAACATTTTCCAACTCTTCTTCCTCAGTCTCTTTACCACCCTTAGATTCACGTAAATTACGTTTCTTAGGATAATTATCCCCTATTTTCCTATATGACTCTCCTCTACTTCCATTATCAAGATTTTGGGCCGAAGTCCTTTGATTATTATTAGTTAAACTTGTAAGTATCCTCTCCTAATCCCTCAACAATTATTCATTGTGAGCCCTCAGGCTAGCCATTTTTTCTCTTAGTTGTTGCACTATTTCAAATAGCATTGTTTATGTGGACTGGGCTTCTTCACCTAACTGCACCCACATTCTTGGATTAGGTACTGGAAAGGGTGCAAAAATTGGTCTTATACGAAATAATGTCATATTACTTGCTCCTCTTTCTTCCATTATGTGAAACATAAAACACATTTCTATTACTTTTAATCTTGCTTTTGAATGTTCCACAATGTTGTAACCATGCCTCTGATACCACATGTAACATGACTCCATAGTTTCATCTAATGTTTTTTACCATGCTTGAAATTCCACATGCCAAAGTTAAAATATTACCCTACTAAAATATATCTAAACACTTATTAAACTTTACATTCTTGATTATTATAATTTCTTTCATAAAAATATTATTTCCAAAGGGGATGTTATTTATGGTTCTCTATATCACCACATGAATTATTTCAAATCATGATCCTTATAATTTGTAGGCATCCATTGATAATTTTTTGTTTATGCGACCATGGTGTGACCTTGATGTAAAGTGGTTTTTTTTAATTTATTATAATGTTGAGCTCCCAAATTTTTCTAAATTTTGTTCTAGATTAATATTTTAAATATTTATGTATGTATCAACCCATTACATTATTGTTATTATAATGACTGTGGTAGCCCGTAGGATCATTCAACACAATGTAACCTTATTTACCATAGGGTTCATCGAACACTCGTGGAGTGAATAGTTGACATCTCGGTTTTCCCATTAGAGAATGCCATGTCCCAGATTGGACATGTGAGGCATCATCGATCCACAACATTGATGTTTAGGTTTTTCAATCAATGATGGTGATGGTAAGTTGGTGATTATCCAAACTGCCCCACCGCTACCCTGATGTCAGTGCTCAGTTGCACCCTATCACCCATATTTCTTGATTGTCAAATTCTTTCACAAATTCCTCGAACCTATGGATTTAAAGCCCTTCATAATAGGGAAGAATTTGTTTACCCATAATTCCTTTCCTTAATTTTCAAGGATTTTACTCTTTTAGGGTTTTATAAAACTATTATCCAGCAATCACTTCTAATTTTCGTGTTACAATTTTGAGGGTGTTCCTCATGGGTTTTTTGTCTTCATTGAAATAACATACACACATGACCGAGGGATTTTTGGATACTTAGATATTATTCACCCACAACTAAGTTTCTTGACATAGAAGTTATCGGAGCAACATGCTTTCCCCATAAGTAATCAATTGGCCATATCTTTGTGAGACTGTGGATGAATGTTATCGAACCCTTGTTTTTCTCTTTAGATATTTTCATAATTGAACTCGTTACTATGAATAGGGCATTGGAGCCATGGAAGAAGTTTGAATCCTTCTCATAAGGTAATATCCTACACATTAATGTCATTTCCTATATTTTTCTTTGAATAATTTCCACTAATAAACTTATTTGGGTTGGGTTGTTATAAACTATAGAAAGAAAGGCTCAATTTGACTTGTGACTTAGTGAAATTGAGAAATTTGATTTTCCACAACATTTGGATGACTTGGAATGCAGTTAATTTGTGTGGCATGGCCTTGCCTACTAGTTAACTTAGTAAATTCAAGTTATAGGCTTGAACTAGAGTTGTGCATGTAGTGATTGCTAAAATTCAATAATCTAGCTCACTTATTTTCAGTTGAACTCAGTTAACTAAGCTCAAGTTGTTAGTTGAGTTAGTTGAAGGTCATTTGAGTAGTAAAATTGTTGTTACCTCAATGATATCTTAGTTAAACTAGTCAATCAACTAAAAATAGCCCAAACAAGCATGGAATTTGAATAGCCTAGCTAGAGTGGAGGAAAAGGAACATTGTAATTATCGACTGTATACTATTTAAGTATACAGGCTTGGGATTGATACATGTGATCAATTCCTTGGTAATTGCACAAGGAAATAGGAAATTCCCCTATTATTTAGGAGCCTAATTTCTTTGGAACTATGCAAGGAAATTTGAGGAAATTGGTGCCTTGAATTGGCTAATTGTTGGCCAGAGTAGGAAAGAAAATAGGAGAACCGGTTTACAATGTAGGTCATGCTTTAGGATTGAAGAAAGACATTGTAATAGATTCTCATTCTGATATGATTAATGAAAATGAATAGAGAGGTTTTTCTCAGTTTTTTCCTGTCTAGAATTATTGTGTTCTTATGGTTTTGATGGTTGCATGTCACTAAATTATGATTTCCTTTCCATAGAATAGTAGAGGAAGTTTGTAATCTCTTGATTTCAATTCAGTTTCATCAGTAGAAGAAATTTTCTATTACTTCCTACATGGTATTAGAGTAGAAATCACAAAACAACTAGTCACTAGATCTTCTCCCTTAGATATTTTGATTTGAAGATTCTATGAAGTAGATTTTTTTCCATGTGGGAAAATGTATTTCAGCAGGTTGAGATTGGAGTATTCCTTATAGGGATCCTTGAATTTCATAGCTTAGAAGGACAATATGGAATTTGTACTCAATGATAATGGAGTGCTCAAGTACACCAAAGCTAATATTCCAAAAGCAGTAGTATCAGATGCACAACAATTATCCTAGTGGAAGAAGGTTACAACAAAATCTAGGAGGATCATCCTAGAGGGTGTGAGAGACCATATACTCTCAAACTGAAATGGAAACAAGAACCCTTTTTCTATGTGGAATATCCTCATTTAGTTATGCTAAAATGGTAGTGATGCGAGGAAATTAGCATTGAGTGACAAGATTAGAAACATCTACATGCAGAAAAGTTAAACCGTTCTACATTACCTCTCTAGATTCACTTAGTATTGAGATATGATTAGAGGAGTTGGAGAAAGTGTACCATATTTGGAGCTAGTGAACCTATCTCTCCTAGGCCTTCCAAAATCCTAGCGTAATTACTAGGAATCTGTAAATAGAAGGAAAAAACTACGAAATTGGGAGAGACTTTGGTCCGATTTGGTGCAGGAAGAAATGCAAAGGAGCACTATAGATGGAGTAACATCCAAAGCTAAGGAGGAAAAAAAAAATTCCTTGGTTGGGAAGGGAAAGAAAGATATGGGTAAGAAGGACCAAAGCAAGACAAAGTCCATTCAGAATAATAGCAATAAGAGGGACCTAAGCAAGATGAAATGTTTTCACTTGCGTGAATATGTGCGGTATGCAACAAAGTGTCTCCCCAAGAAGTCTAACAATATGCCTTCAAGAGGAGCAAGAGGTGAAGCACTTTCCTCAAAATTAGGACTAGATTTCATCCTAATTGCATCTATGGACAACACTATAATGGTGAGTGTGTGGTACCTAGATATAGGTGCATCATTCCATATGACATGATGCAAATAATTATTCAGTAGCATCAAGGGGAAGAATCTCTATATGCAAATAGAACTTGGTGATGATGGGTGGTATAGTCCCAAAGGAATTTGAACTATAACCTTTAAGAGTGATTTAGGCTCACATCTTCATCTAAAATATGTTATGTATATACCTAGGCTAAATAAGAACTTGATCCTTACATTCGTATTGGAGGATAGATGTTATGATGTTGTTTTCAATAAAGGGAAAGACTTTCTAAGACATGTACATAATGAGGAAGTGGAATATATTGGAGTTAATATGAAAAATATCTAAAAAGTTAATGTGGAAGCTTGCGCTACACTAAGTAGCAAGGTAGAAAAGGTGCAAAGTCAAGATTTTGGAGAACTTTGGCACAAAAATATGGGACACTTACACCATGGGGCCTTAAAAATCATGTATTAGATTACCACCAGTCTCCCGAAATGCACCTTTGACCAGCATGATGCTTGCAAGGGATGCACATTAGGGAAATATGCCAAATCCACCTTCCAGGGCCGAGATAGATGAGTTGGAGTAACCTTATAGAAAGTCCAATTTGATATATATGGACCATTTTATACATCCTCTATAGCAAAACATTTATATTATGTGATTTTTGTTGAGGAAGTTTATAGAAAATTTCATATCTTATTCATGTGGAAGAAGGATGAATTTTTCTAAGAACTTGGTGAATTCAAAGAATTGGTTGAAAAGGAGATTGGTCTAAAATTGAAAGCCTTGAGAAGTGATAATGGAGGAGAATTTTTTTGTACCACCTTCAAGAACTTTTGAGCCAAAGAGGGTAATAGAAGAGAACTAATGGCACCCCATAACCCACATTAAAATGGGGTGGGTGAAAGGAACAAACAAAGCATAGTGGTAGAAGCAAGAGCCATTTTTCATGGTTAAGGGATGTCATTTTATCTATGGGCAAAAGCATGCAACAACGCAATTTATTTGCAGAACATGAGCCCTCATAGAATACTTTACATGATCACACCCAGAGAAGCTTTCCATGGGAGGAAGCTAGATGTATCTCATTTTCAAATTTTTGGAAATACTGTTTATTTTCATGCATTGAAGGATAGGAGGAAGAAACTTGAGCCTATATATGATGTGGGTCCTTGTAGGATACACAAAAAACTACATAATTACCAGGTGTATTTTCCCACACTCAGGGTGGCAATAGTGAGGCATGATGTGAAATTTGATGAAGAGAAGGTTATTACATGTTCTCTAGAGAGAGAGGTAAGTATCCCATTGGAGGAGAATATTGTACCTCCTAAGGAAGAACCTTAGATAGAGCTTCAAGATGTTGTGGAGCAGCCATAAGTGGAGGAGAAGATAAGAGGTCGAGTGGAGGCACCCACTCAACCAAAATATTCTAGAGAGGGGAGGAAGAGAACCAGATAAGATGATAGATTGGTGAAAGATGCATGGGAGCATTTAGGAGCTCCTACATCTCAGCGTAGGAAGAGGAGGTCATCAAATAGGTACACTGGGTATATGTATCTCATGACATAGCTCATTCAATCAGAGCCTTCTTCATTTGAGGAAGTAGTTTCTCAACTAGTGTGGATTGATCTCATGGTGGAAGACTATGAATCCATCATGAAGAAATGTGTATGGGAGGTGGTGCTAATATTAGAGAATAAGTAAGTGGTTGGTTCTAGATGGATCTACAACATGAAGCATGTAATAAATGGGAGCATCGAGAAGTACAAGGCCATTTTTATGGCCAAAGGCTTCTCTCAAGTAGAGTAGCTAACTATGAAGAAACTTTTTCTCAAGTGGGAAGATATTCCTCAATCATAAACATTCTATCATTAGTTGTGTAGATGGGGTGGAAGATTCCTCAGATGGATGTGAAGACCACCTTCGTCAATGGAGTTTTTAAGGAAGAAATTTACATAGAGCAGCCAAATGGATTTGAGACTTATGATATGGAGACACATGCGTAGAGTCACGAGATCCCTATATGGTCTCATGCAGGTGCCACGAGCATGGTACACTTGGATTGATACATATCTTAGTGAATCAGGCTTCACCAAAATTGAAGCATATGCCAATATCTATCACACTGTGGTAAGTGGAAAGTTTATTATCTTGGTTTTGTATGTTTATGACTTGATACTTACAGGGGAAGAGGAGTTGATCCACTCTTGCAAAGAGGACATTGCAAGATAATTTGAGATGAAAGACATGGGCTTGATGCATTGCTTCCTTGGGATGGAATTAGGGCAGGGTGATGGTGATATCTTTGTGAGTTAGGGGAAGTATTCCTCTAAAATACTTCAGATATTTCATATTTATAACTGCAAACATATGGATAGACTTCTAGCTATAAACTATAGGAAGGAGAGTGTTTCTTCAGTAGAGCTAGTAGATCTTAACATCTACAGACAACTTGTGGTATCCTTGATGTATCTAGTGAACATAAGGCCCTACATATTTTATTCAATTAAATGGTTGAGTGAACCCATGGTGAAGCATATCAAATTGTATTGGAAGGCAACAAAGCACCTGTTAAGACACCTCAGAGGAAAAACTGTGTATGGTTTATGGTATAGAAGGACAGGGGTAGTGAAGCTCCAAGGCTTCACTGATGAAAATTGGGCAGGTATTGCATCACAAATGAAAAGTAATTCGCTTGTTATCTTTAATGTTAGGTTTGCAACTATTTCCTAGTATAGCAAGAAATAATGGTCCGTGGCACTTAGCTTAGCAGAGGATAAATACATGGCTGCAAGTCAAGAAACATGTGAGGGCAAATGGATGAGGAAAATACTTGTGGGTATTTCCTGTCAAGAGATGGGTTCGACAGTGATTAATTGTGATAATCAAAGTTGTATTTTATTATATGAGAATCTAGTATTTCATGAAAGGTCCAAGTACATTCATATCATGTACTATCACATGCGAGATTGTGTGAAAAGGAGAATTATGATGTTACAATACAGTCCAACTCAGGAGCAGTATGTAAATATCTTGACAAAGGAATTTTCATGAGGAAAATTTGAATTCCATAGGTGTAGGATATGGGTAGTGAAAATTCCATTTCTTGCTAAGAAGGAGTGTTAGAAATTGTAGCAAGAAAGGCTCAAATTGATTTGTGCCTTAGTCAAATTGAGTAATTTGACTTTTCACATGAGCATGATGACTTGGATTGAAATTAAATTATGTGCCATGGCCTTGTCTACTAGTTAACTTAGTGAATTTGAGTTATAGGGTTGAAGTAGAGTTGTGAATGTAGTGATTGCTAAAATTTAGGAATATAGTTCAATTATTTTTAGTTGAACTCATTTAAATGAGCTCAAGTCATTAGTTGAGTGAGTTGAAGGTCAGTTGAGTAGTAGAATTATTGTTAACTTAGTGATATCTTAGCTAAACTAGTCAATTGACTAAAAATAGCCTATCCATGCATGGAATTTGAATTATGTATATAGAGTGGAGGAGAAGGCACACTGCAATTATCAATTGTATACTAGTTGATTGTACAAGCTTGGAATTGATGCAAGTGATCAATTTCGTGGGAATTTTATAAGAAATAGTGAACTCCCCTATTATTTAGGAGCCTAATTTATACTGAATTGTGAATGGAAATAGAAAGAAATTGGGACCTTGAATTGGCTAAGTGTTGCCCAAAGTAGGACAACCAGTAGGAGAACAAGTTTACAGTGCAGGGTTTGCTTCAGGATTAAAGAAAGACATTGTAATAGTTTCTCATTCACATCTCATTAATGAAAATTAGCAGATTGGGTTTTTCTACTTGGGTTACCCTATAAAATAATTTTGTTCTTTCGGTCTTTATGGTTGCATGTCATTGCATGCATTTCTAAATTGTGATTTCCTCTCTATAGAATAGTAAAGGAAGCTTGCAATCTCTTGATTTTAGTTCAATTTCATTAGTAGTAGAAAAATAATATTAATTTCAATAGGGGTTGTTCCTTTATAGGTGTGAGACCTGGCTCCTGGAAATGGAAAGGCTAAGAGTTTTGAAATGATGTTAAGCGATCAATTACCAGGTTCTTATTTCTCTCATTATTTTTTATAATTTTAAGTTTTGATCAAGAACCCTTATGGGTGTGAGGACCTTATGGCCTAAGGTTTATAACCCTCACCAGAAAACATAGAAATGTTTTTTTTCCTCTTAATGATTCTACGACAGCTCACGACCTTCACCTGAGGTTACTTGATCGTGCGCCTTTGAGGACAACTATGAATATTTAACTGTGTAGTGTATGTATATGTGTGTGTGTGTGTGTGTCTATATATATATATATATATATATATATATATATATATATCTAAGTTTTTATATTCAAATTGTACATTGGTTTTATAAATATAAAATGTTAGTTATTGTGTTATGTATTTTTCTTCTACAAATTCTTTGGTGGTTGTTCATTTTCCTTAACAAAGAAAGAAAACCACTTTAGCTCTAACATTTAAATTTAGTTTCTCCATTTTTTGGTATAAAACATCATGGAAGGAAAAACATGTAAATTGTAAATCCTATAATTGTCTACTCAACCTATATGGTTGATTTTAAATTAGTATTCTTTTTGTTTTGGCTTAGCTCTCTTGTATTAATTTCTGGTGATCTGATAGTTTTCTCATTGCATTATGTTGCTTACAGTTGATACTTTTTAAAAATAGCTTGAAACCCTTCTTTCACTGTCCTCTATTTATATCCATTAGATAGGAATATCTACAGAAAGAAATTCACCGAGTATTACAAACAATATGCACATTCATTTACATATTTTTTTATTTTTTCAAGAGTACTTATATGTGTGTGTGTAGATAATTCTCACCTAACCCAGGGGCTACTACAATCTTAAAACATGTTAATTAGGGTTTAGGACCATTACCCACTGGTTGAAAGAATTACAATTTTTCCATTAACCTGGGTAACTAACCGAACCCAAAGAAAAATTTGAGTCATACTTTTTTTTTTCATAATTTGCAAATTACAAAACATAAATGCATTGGAATAACCACAGACATGAAAATAGAGTCATAAGTTAAAAATGGAAATACCTATTGAGCATTTGTTCACTTATCTGAACAAATATATTAGCTTACCACAAAACCACAATGAATATAATAATGCTCCACCCAACCAATGAGAACAAGTACCTCTACCAGAACTTCCCCTGAGCCAATTTTACACTCAGAGCAACTTTTTCATAACAAAAACCTTCTAGGTCCACATATGATTCCTCCTAACAGTGTCCTTCCCTTCTCAATACAATGTCCTATCCTTCAAGAATGTAGCACAACAACTACTCAATTACTTGGCTTGCGTCCTACCAAGCTCCAAGTTCACAAGGTTTCCTCAATCTTTTCCCCTCGATCCCTCTTGGCCAAACTTTTCCAAAATTTACATAATCCATCTTTACGTGGAAGGAATCTTGATAGGAAACTGCCTCTGCATAATTTTCCCTTATTAGGCTTTCCATAACTGTTTTTCTTAACTATCTGAGTGTGAAACATTTCTCTAACATTTCCCCCCAATATAATTTACATTTTATTAATATAAAATTAGAAAAGAAGAAAAACATTTATTTGCATCACACAATCACACATTTATAGTTTAAACTCTTATATATGAATTTCAAAAATCTCTTTTAGATTCCTAATTACAAGTGTGTATGATAAATGCTTAATATTTCTTAATTAAATCTTAGTTAAAAACAAAATACTTAAAATATGGAGAAATTTGCTCCACTTAAACTAGGGAAGCTAGATTAAATATTGCCAATAAATATGGATAGGCATCAAGCCATGATAAATCTTACATTGTCAAGATTTATTAAAATCATAAAAATTAACTAAATTATAATTTTATATGAAATTATTATTATTATTATTTATAAAAACATATATCTATACATAACATATACATATACATATACATACATATCATACATACATACATACATACATACATATAATATATATATATATATATATATATATATATATATATATATATATAATTTCGAAAAACATATAAGAATTTTTTAAACCCTGGAGATATATCCATACTTTAGAAATTTCTACAAATCTAGCTCTCATACCATGTAGAAATTACTTGTAGATTCAAACTGTAGATCATAATATGCTAAAACAACTCACTTGAATCTACTCTACTCATGACCGGAAACAATAAATGATCGATGGAATCACAAAACATACAAAAGGAAGAATTCAGTCACACATAACACAATGATTTTATGGAGAAATCCACAACTAAAAACCCTTGCTATATGTATATTTCATTAGTAAAATAATATGGATGAATAAAATATGCTTTTCTCAACCTTGAGCTCAACCTGCTCAAGTATTTTGTATCCTCTACTTGATTGACTACCTTTGGCCAATACTTAGCCACATTTACAAGCCTCTAAGCTCTTAATTCCTTACATTGTTCCCTTGGGAATTAGCCCATATTTAATTGGTAAATCCCACAATTATGAATTGTGTAATCCTCATAGGCCTTCCTCTGATTTCATGCACCAATTGTACTATTCGAATGAATATACAACTGATAGTACATTGTCCATGAACTCCAATCTCAACTCGGTATTTCTCTTTACTAACACATGCATGAGTTAATTATTAGTGAATCTTTAGTTTACTGATCACTGTAGGTTACACCCCACTACTCCATGTTATTCCCCACGACCTTAGGTTACACTCCACTACAATAAGCTACACGACACTATAGTAAGTCACACCCCACTACATAAGTCACAACCCACTACAGTAAGTTACACCCCACTATTGCTAGTTACAGCCCACTATTTCTAATCTCTTACTAATTCCTCTATCAATTGGAACTAGTTTATCTGACTTTAACTCAATCAAACTAAACTAAATAATCACAACCCAAAATAATCTCAACTAGTGCCCCTAACTGTAGGAGACACTCTACATGTCTCTAGTTAGACCCTCAGCTCGAATTAAATTAGCTAACTTAGTTAACTATTCCAAGGTGTAATGAGATATGGAACTACAATTTATTCCCAATTTAATTCAAGAAAAAATTAAATTAGGATTTTCTTTCTTGATGTTATTTTTAACATTTCTTGTTGTTATTTTCAACACTCCCTCTCAACAAGAAAGGAATTAAACTCTATCCCAATCTGATACCTTTGGAATGTTTTGCATGCAACACTTGTCACTGTTGCTATCACTACTGCACATATGGAACTAAAAAGCATCCAAACAAAATAAACTGAATAAATTGTGTCTGCAATTGTCTACTAGGAAAAACTGTGTTGTTGTTGACTCTATTACTGAGCCTCCTACTCTTCTGTCAACACTACTCTACACTCCTCAGTATATGGCTAACATTGATACTCCTGCTACTGAATGTTGTGGGCCCCAATAGCAAGGTAATGATCCATGAGACAAGAAACGCCTCAGTGAATGTTGCCCAATTTCTGAAACTCTTGGACTAAGGTTTCATATTTCCACACCTGACACCTGGAGGTATGGTTGCATGTGATCCCTCTCCCCACTTGGCATGAAATTCCCCCCACTCAAGGTCTATGCTTAAGTGGATGTCTCCATTCGGTCTCCTCTTCGTAGAGGCTTCTTTTGAGGCTATATGTTGAGAGGTATAACATGCTTCCTCTTAGCCAACAAATATCTACTCTCTAACTTGAACCCCAAGGCTTTACATGCATGAGTTAAATATACTACTGTTGTTACTGCTTTAGTGGGATTTTCATACTATTGTTGTTACTGCTTTGCTGCTTCTTTTGCACTCCTACTGCAACTACTACAAGAATGAGTCTGATCTCCCCAAATATTGAAGTATTAGCTTCCATAGGTTCGTTCCCTCTGAAAATGGACTCCCTTTGAGTCTCTATCTCGTTGTGTGAAATATATCTGCCCCTTAATCTGCCAATGTCAATGATCACAACTCCTTTTTGTGTCACTAAACATTGGCTCATTGATCTGCCCACTAAAAACCTTCTTGCTCCATTAAGAAGTATACACATAAGGTCTTATAGGTCTGCCCTCAAATAGAGCTCCATTAATCTACAAGGACAACTTCGAATTCTTCTCTTTTATTGTGATTTTAGCTTCGATACCATGTATAAATTTCTACAAATCTAGCTCTAATACCATGTAGAAATTCCTTGTATATTCAAACTGCAGATTGTAATATGCTAAAACAATTGACTTGAATCTACTCTACTCATCAATAGAAACAATAAATGATCAAAGCAATCACAAAGAATATAAGAGAATGAATTCAATCACATATAACACAATGAGTTTATGGGGAAAGCGATAGCTAAAATTCCGTGTTATTTGTATATTGCGTTAATCAAAGAATCTGGATGAAAACAATATGCTTTGCTCAACCGTGAGCTCAACCTGCACAAGTGTTTTCTAACCTCTGCCTGACCGACTACCTTTGGCCAATACTTAGCCAAATTTCCAAGCCTCCAAGCTCCTAATTCGTTGCGTTGTTCCCTTGGGAGTTTGCCAATATTTAATTGGGAAATCCCACAATTATGAATTGTGCAATTCTCATAGGCCTTCATCTAATTGCATGCACCACCTATATAATTCAAATTATTATACATCTCATAGTCCACTATGCATGAACTATAATCTCAACTAGGTATTTCTATAATCTAACATGCCACTACTGCATGTTACACCCCACTATAGTAGGTTACACCCTACTACATTAAGTTACACCCCACTATAGTAAGTCACACCCCACTACACTAAGTCAGACCCCACTACTGGTGGTTACACTCCACTCATGCTGCTTACACCCCACTGTTTCTAATCTCCTACTAATTCCTCTACGAGTTGGAACTAATTTAACTCACTTTAACTTATTTAGAGTGAACTAAATAATTACAACTCAAAATATACTTAACTAGTGCTCCTAATTGTAGGAAACACTCTACATCACTCTAGTTAGATCCTTAACTCGGATTAACTCAGCTAACTAAGTCAAATTAATTTAGTTAACTATTACAAGTTGTCATGAGATATAGAATTACAATTTAATCCCAATATAATTTAAGGACAAATTAATTTAGGATTTTCTTTTCTGATGCTATTTTTAAGATTTCTTGTTTCTCTTTTCAATACATATTTTACCATGGATGTTATTAATTTGTAAATACACTTAGTTACAATATTATAGACCATTGCCATGGATGACTAATACCATCTAGCAAGAAAACCATAACTCATGTTAATATGATAATTTTTTAATTAATCAGTTAAAATAAAAAAAAAAAGTTATCCCTACTTTTTCGATAAATATAATCCTTAATATGTATTAATAAAGATATTCTAAAATATTTTATGAAAATTAATTTATTGATAATTAATTTAAATTTCTAAAAATTGTAATATAAATAAACACATTTTTATATAACTAAAAAATCAATAAATTATTGTTATACTACTTGATAAAAAAATATTAATGAGAGTGCTCAATCATAAAATTAGATTAAAAAAAATTAGATCTCTTTATCATAACTATACATAAGCTTGGCGGTAGGTAATCAATCTTTAAGAAAAATAAAACCCTTTTTATATTATAATTACGGTAGGTAATCAATCTTTAAGAAAAATAAAACCCTTTTTATATTATAATTACGAATTTTTAAGATCAAACGGTTCAAGAAACGGTAAAGCTACAGATTTATAAGATATAAGTGAAAAGATCTTCATATGCTTAAATGAAAAAAAATAGAACATGTAAAAACGTAAACTACATATAAAAAATAAGCAGTGAGTTTTTAACTTTTTAGATAAATATCTCAAGTATTGTGTTAATTTTTTTTAATAT
>APFE031524161.1:6422-50719 GCA_000404065.3 Pinus taeda | reverse complement strand
ATAGTTATTTAGCACCATAATCTAAATTGTATTTAAGATCTTAAGCTCCTATCTAAATTCACAATTTTACATTTATTAACTAAATTTCTATTTATTACTTGAATTAATAATTAATATTCATTTATATTGCAACTTAAATTCTAAATCTTGATTTCTGCGAGTCAGATTAAATTCGTGAACTTTCATTTGTGTTAAATTCTAAACTCTAAATTTTAAAGCTTAACCATGAAAGATTTTAGGTTAAACATTAATCATTTTAATACATCTCTCTCTTTCTGATTTCCATTACTAATTTGGATTTATTGGTTTTAGATTTATTGGATTGGTTCATCTTACACGTGCAGATTTTAGATTTTGATGCCAATCTAGCGAATCAATAGTTGACAAAGCTCTTAGCGTCCATGTTCAGAAGAAAGACTTGAATGAAAAGATTCTGGCCCCCATTGGACCAGTCCGACAGTAATGTAAACCTCAGGAAAACCTTTACATAATACTAAAAAACTCATGTGTACATGAACAACTTTTATGTGATAATGCCATCAATTTTATTGCAGTGATGTGGGAAGATGCTATTGATTGAGAACTTACTATTTTTATGGAGGAGTGTCTCCACTTTTATCCATTTGTGTCCGCTTTTATGTATTTGTGCCGCCCCATAGCAGCAAGATGGTGAGCAAAGATGCCATCGATGGAGAAATCTTGACATTTTCTGTCATCGATCAAATCCTTGCGCAGGAATCGGGCACTAAAATTTGGAGGAGATTGGCTTTTAGAACTTCAACTAAATCCTTCGAAGCATAAAACAATCACCAATTAAAAAATAAAAAATAAAACATCCATTGATATCTCCTGGCCACTCATTCTGCATGTGAATACAGCATAGAAGGGCATCGCGCCATTATTACGGTCAATGAGGTGCCAAATCTCTTTTTCTTTTCTCAGTACGCCGGGTCCGATCGAAGTCCTGTAAAGTCTCATCAAATCATTCAATGGAATCTCGATTTGTCCGTTTGGTCACAGTCTACATTCGACTTCGGGGAAGATCAGAATCAATCAGTGTTAAACTAGAAGACCACTTGTCTGATTTATGAACAATAATAGCATTGACATGCCAATATTCTGATTATTTTCGGACCAGTTCGAAACAGGTCAATGAACAATGTATCATCGGACAAAACTGATGTCATTGCCCGAATGTCATTGCCCGATGTTAACGAGCATCTTGTGTAGTCAGTAGCCCAGAGGCAGTTTACTCGTACATTAAAGTTTAAACCATTGAAATTGTGTACTACGCCCTAGACATATAGACCTACCAAATCTTTATATATAGGGCAATTGCTGCGACCAAGAAGCATAGGAAATCTAAAAGAAGTTTCAGAAATCGTTTTCTGAAAGAAATACAGACAGGTTTTGCTGTTTACAGTCCTTAGGCCATTGAGGTAAGGGTGCTTTTTCCTTAAGTGACTAACTATATTTGAATTTCAGAATTTCAGTTTCTGTATATTATATGTTTTTCCTATCTCACAGAAGCAAACGGTTGTTCCAGGTGCTCCATCATTTTTAAACCCATCAAACAAGGGTAGTTCAGCCTGAGATAGTAACAAAATGGCAGAGGGGAGCCGACGCGTGGAATCAATTGATTCAACTGATTGGCAACCATCGACTTTACCAGCACTGAAAATCGACCAGGCACGTGGTTCGGATCAGCTTTCGATCCGAATCATGACTTACAAGCGCTCTACAGCTCTTACCTCAAGGCTGTATGAGGTACTGGAAGAGGAGCGTCTGGACGTTCTCCATTCCCACAGATCCTCCACTAAAGACAAAGTTCTTCATAGTATCCAAGTGAAGGTAATTTTAATGGCAGATTCCTTCCTCCAGTCATTTTCGTATTGTGTTAGTCTTTCTCATGTTTGTTCACATAGTGAATCAATTTGTGTTAGTCTTTCTCATGTTTGTTCACATAGTGAATCAATTTGGGATCAGTGTTAATGGGAAAGTCTTCTTTGTCTTTTGGAATGTAAATGAGGTTATTTTGTGTTATAGTTGTTAATGTAGATGTATTACATTTTTAATTATTTTCTTAACTTTGTTTTGTTTTGTTTTTCCACTTGTCAGTGTTTTTTATGTTTGAAGTGTGGGTTGAGAAATTGTTACTTACGAGAGTTTTAAAAGTCAGCTCTCAGATAATTGGATTTTAACATGTTTCTTTCATTGGCAACTCGCTCAACAACTTCCATGATGTTTGATCCTGGGTAGTCTTGTGGACTAAGCCCATCCTCAAGAGATTATAGTAATGAGACTAATGACTATTTGTTCTTTTATTAGCGTTAAGTTTTCCTGATAATTTAGTATCAGTGAGTCAATAAATGTAAAGCTATTTCATTATTTTTATTTTGTTTTTCCATTAACATTATCTTTTCTGGCTCATTTAAGGTTAGTTAAATCAATTAATTTAGATTCAACTTTCTTTGGAAGTAGTCTCTGTACCATTAATTTAGATTCAACTTTTTTTTGGAAGTAGTCTTTGTTTTTTTAAATGATGTGATTTTAGTGATTATTGGTTTTTTATTATTTCATTTACCAATAGGTTCTTGGGTTGTTGACAGAATTGTATAATTTGTTTTATTATTTATATTACTTTTTCAGGATGGTTGGGTTTCTATTAGTTTTAGTTTTCTTGATAATTTGCAATTATGATCTTTGTTTATGAGATTTTCACCAAGTGGGAAGATTAGTTCAATTTTTTTAAGTTCACAATTTTTCAGTGGACACATCACCCATGTTAGAGACCAAAAGAAGTAATATAACTAGATGCAAAAAAAAGAAAAGATTAACTTTAGATTAAAAAGTCAAACTTTAGAATTAGAAAACAAAAGTGAAATATGGAACCAAAAGACTAAAAAATAGAAATAATTAATAATTAATAAATTAATAACATAAAATCTATATAAATAAATTAATAAATAAATAGAAGATATGGATAAAAATAAAAAGCAAAGGAATATGTAAAAAATGAGGTTAATAATTAATGAATAATGAATAATTATAAAAAATTAATAAATTAAAAATCTTAATTAAGTAAAATAGATAAATAATTGAAATAAGTGATCAAACCAAAAAACTAAAAATAAGAATTTTACATAATAATAAATTAAAATATATTAGAAATAAAATTGAAAATAAGTTAATTTTTATTAGCACAAAGTGTTAGTGTTAGAGGGGGAGTCATGCTAAAATCCAATTAATTTATTGTTATTTCTTGATAATTTTGATGGCTTAGATTTTGAGAAAGTGTTTCTCAAGCCAAGTCAAATTTACATAAACACAAATAACTTAACAAAAAAAAAATAAATACATTGATAAATATATTAAAAGAAAAATTAAATATAAAAAATGAATAGATTTTAAATAAAAATAATAATTAATTAATAAATCCATAATTAGAAAAATGGAAAATAATAATGATGAATAAACCACTTAATTTAGATTAAAGAAGTGGTTTTTGTTGTTTTAAAATTAGGTAATTCTAGTGAATCTGGGTTATTTCTAATGAGCTGATTTGCCAGTATAATTAGGCTTTTGGGTTTAGCACAGAATTGTATAGTTTATTTTACAATTCATATTCATTGTTCATTGTTCCCAGATGGTTGGGAAATAGGTTAGGGAAAAATATGATCAATGTTTTACCTACCTAATTTCTCATTGATATTATTTCCCAGGTCAGCCGGTATCGATTCAAATTTAAGGTTTTATGGTTAAAATATACTGGTTAACTCTGATTCATGTACAAAGAATGCCCATCTACCTTTTTATTTATATAATTGATTTTGCTATTAACATTCATTCTTTGCTGAATCCAACGCAGATATACGAAGTGTCGGGATTTTTTTTTTTTTACCAATGCCTATTTGAACAGCAGATCGCAGTCTACAAACAATAAAGCTGAGCTCATCTAGAATTCTCTGTCATTTTCTTCTGTGTTGCGTGGTTTTTGATATGATTTACTGTTTTTACAGGTTCTAGCGCCAAGTACGCTGGATATAGACGACCTGAAACGCAGGCTCAACACTTGGGCTGCCAGTGCAGAAGATTAGAAACAGAAGACGTTTTAATCTTGAATAGCAATGGCATGACGTCCATTATCAACAATAGAATCCTTTTTATCAGTTACGGCCGCACCATACTCTCAGTATCTACGACGTTTTCTCTTCTCTTCGATTCGAAACTTCAAGTGTGTGTTACAAATCTTAAAGGCTAGGTTAGAGTTGTCAAAAACTTTTGAGTGCGTGATAGAAGTTGATGATCGGGGAATGTCTCTTCATGTATTTAGCGCAGATGCTTCTCAAAGTGCCGGAATAAACAAACTCAAGATTTATAAGGAAGTCAGTAGAATATATATATACATATAATGATGCTATACATTTTAGACACTATAATGCCACAAATACATTTTTTGATATACAATTATGCCATACAATTATGTTCTAAAATTGATAAATACGATGTTTTAATAATTAAATGGCTCTCGAGGTAAGATACCTAGAGAGTGTACACACACTCATGCAATACACGCTATATTTCTATTTAGAGAACAATCTAGTACATATAGGCTTTCACATAATGAGGTGGTTTGAACCACTCCATGAATATTAGGATATGAGATCTAAAGTTAGAGTCTCAATCCTATCATCACTATAACAACTTTCTAGGTTTAGCTTTCTCTATTATCTCCAACACTCCCCCTTAATGGACAAGGAGTACTAAACAATAACACATGCGTGCTGGTCTAGTCTCAGCTACGCTTACAATTAAACACATAAAAAATCTTGGTAACAGAGTTTTCATTTTTGTCTTCTTGCTTGAGAGTCCATGCTTTTTCATCTTGATTTAAGGCTCCATCTTCACTTTCCTCGCTATTAGATAGTGATGTATCTTCGCCTCATTTCTTCCCCTGTGAAGGAACACTTGAATTCTTGTTCTCGTCCTTCTCATAATTATGGCAGGCTAGATAGGAGAGTTTTCCTTCTCACTATTTCTGATGTCAACTATCTGAACATCAACGATGATGTGTTCACCATTCATTAATGCAACTTCTTTGTTAACTTCATAAAGACATGGTGTTTTGAGCCATGCTTCAAGAAACTTCAATTTTGTTGTTGTTTCTTGCCTCTCAATATCTGCACAAAAGACAATTTTAGATTTATAAGGAGGACCACATTTACTTCATCTTCCTGCTCCCTTAGGAGAGTTTTCATTTCACCATCTCTTCCTACTTTATCCCTTTCTGTTGTCACATTTATGCCTTCATCCTCTTCACTCAGTGCATCCTCTGCATTTGATCTGTTTCTGAAGATAGGCCTTTCTTCTCACCAAACATTAATTCATCAATAAGATGTTATTCAATCATCAAATTGATCCACTCATCATGAGGTATATAAATCTCATCAAACTTGATTTCTTCATCTGGAAAACTTTTAAGTTCTACAATAATGGATGTGTTTTCATCATCGCAAGTTTTAGTTATATGCACACATTCATCACCCATCATTGAATCTTTAGTTTCACAATCAAATATGGGATCATTACAATTTAAATTCTCATCAGATTTGTTTTGCCACATCTTTGTAATCAGCTTCATCTGACTCATCCCATTGATCTTTAACACTTTGTTCCTCTTCACATCCCTCCCAAAAAATAACTCATGAGTTTTCAGTCTCACGTTGTTTTAGAACATATAGAATCTCTTAATAATCATGGTCATTAATAAAACCACTATGCCTGATGAAAAAGATGACATGAGGATCAAATATGTCCAAAAGTGCAGCCATATTGAAAACCGTCTAGCTTATCTCACTTTGCTATTTCTTTTTGACTCCGCACGGTCTTGTAACAAGCTCCAACAACTCCGTTACCTCGCGGGTGGGAAGCTTCTCCCTTTGGCAGCTCTTTAACTGTAGAACCTTGTAGACTGTGGCTTATGTGCCACGCGGGTCTTAATGCCCTCGGTTGTGGTGACGAGCAATTAAACAACCTCTCACAAGCTAGAAATGCTATCAGTATGTAATTCTGATGCACATATTTCTAAAAGCAGGTTTAAATCAGCAAAAAAAAAATTCTCATTTTTTATGGCATACAATAATTTACAACAAAATTTACCAAATTGTTTTTCAGATCTCCACAACAACGAAAAAGAAATACACATGTTTAAATCATCTTGGTAATGAGATTGCTTTGTCTGTAAGGCAAAGACCATGACACATGGAAAATGAGGCTTTACAAAGGAAATCCTCTTTCAAGGGGGCCGCTACTTTAGACCAAGCATCTTAGGGGATTCTGATATGCTGGCCACCACCACAGACTTAGGATGCCACCATTGCTCCAATCTCTGGTGCTTCGATCTCGTGTATTGAAACTCACACAGGTGGGCCTCCGGCTCAACCTCAACACCATAGCTTGGTAGCATCTACACCGATCTCAACGGCCACCCTGAGCACGCACCCTCAGCCCCTTCATTCCAAATCCATGCTTCCTTTGCATCAGATCACATTTTGACTCTCACTGCACCAAATCCACTACTCTCAGTTCAATAGACCTTGCCCATTATTCACAGTAGCGATCTCCCGGATTAAAAAATGCAGCACGATCATTGCAGCATTGTTTCTTGAATCTGCGACTAGTTGTAGGAGTACACGGGATTCTTGCAATGATGCAGAAAATGAAAATAAGAGGAAGATGGAAGAGACTCACCACAACTACTCTTTTTGGCTTCCTACGATGACGACACGATTACTCTTTAGCTCCACAGCAATGATGTCACATTCCTCAACTTAGCATACATGCCTCTCCTTCCTGCAGCTCTGATACCATGATAAAATACGAGGTTCTAATAATTAAATGGCTCTCCAAGTGAGATACTTGGAGAGTGTACACACACTGATGCAATGCATGCTATGTTTCTATGTGGAGAAAAACCTAGTACATGTAGGCTTTCACACAATGAGGTGGTTTGAACCACTCCTTGAATATTAGGATTTGATATCTAAAGTTAGAGTCTCAATCCTCTCATCACTATAACAAGTTTCTACGATTAGCTTTCTCCATTATCTCCAACACAAATTACAGTACAACATGTACATTGAGATTGGTTTTCAGGTGTAGGTTTGATTCCCTTGAGAGTTTGTTTGAACAACAATTACGAATTGTTTGTAGATCAAGGACTTTGAAAATAAAGAATATAAACGATAGAAGAAGTTGCATTTATTTGCATATGGAAGATGACAAAGACCCATCAATGGTGTAAGAATTAGTGAGGGGGCATTTTTTGATAATTTGATCAGACCTGCAAAAAGTGATTGAGAATGAAAAAAGAAAAAACTACATTTTATGTTATTGCCAAAGTCAGTGATGACTAGCATTGGCCTATCACCCAGGTTGTGTTCGTCGTGAAAATCACTGAGTTCCACTATTCATTCTAAGCAAAGGTGCCTCATTCTAAAGCTGAAAGGGACATTGGGAATATCTCTAAAACATTAAATTATGTCTTCTTATTTAAAGAGGAAGAACACTAGCCTTCGTTGAAGTTATTACATGATTAACTAGAGGAATATCCTTGCTTTTGTACTAACCCATCCAAGGCTACTTCCAAGATACAAGAAGGCGGTGAAGGTTATAAAAGTGTGCTAGCAAGGCCAACTTCTACTCGTAGCCAAAATAAAAATTGTGAGCGGGCTGAACTTTTTTAGCACCTCGTATTCATCTCACCTTTTCAGCCAGGCCAAGGCCCTTCTGATGTAAAAATGTGTGGGGAGATGGAGTGGCCAAGGAAGTTTCATAAGCAACCAACATCAATTTTTTGCTAGTATAGGAGTTGGAGGGCGAAGGTATCTGTAACATTGTCTGGAATAGATTCTGTGTGGAGCTGTTAGCTTGTGAGGAGGAGTAGTTCTCGCAACTTCGATGTAATATTATGATTAGGATAATGAAAACAAAGAGCGTTCATGAAGTCACTATAAGTGTGGGCTAAGGTAGACTCAGGTTGAGTAGACAATAACCCATTATGATGAAATTTAAATAGACTTATATATTTGGGCAAATAATTGAACTTGGTATTTGGTTTATCTAGTTTATTATTCTAAGGAGGAATTTGAATTGTAAGGGGTGTATGATTGGTTGTACCTCAAACTCTAAAGATGATTTCTTAGCTGGGTTGTAAGTCTTGTTGAGTAAGACAAATAGTGTTTATTATTCTTAGGTAGAGAGAAGGGGTGATATCAAGTTGTAGAATTCAGCACTAGGTAGATAAGAGGGTGGTGGTTGTGTTAGTATCTAAGCTTGATGTGTAATCAAAGAACTTAAAATGTGGGGAGTATGAATGTAAGGGACCAATTCGCCAAGGGTTTAACATGATTTATTAACCATGTAAGTGAGAATAATTCATGGAAAACTAGTGAATATAGCATGTGGTACCATGTAACTAGGTAGATGGATTTATTTTTCTATGGAAATCAATAATCAATTATATGTAGGTAGAAGGGATAAAAGGAAGAATGTTGACTGTGAAGAAAACCCAAAAAAAGATAATACTTTTCAAGTTCTGCATATTAGAAAATATATATTTACAAAATTTATATATATATATATATATATATAATGTCAAACATGTTAATTATCTCACCCCTAAGCATAGTCATGCCACTTCCACTACATCCACAACCTAAGTTATCACCGCTTCAACTTACTAAAGTTTGAAGAGTGAACTCCTTCTAGACTCATTGAAACTCAAGAAACAAAAAGAATCTATGTAACTGACTCAGATTTTGTATAAATATAGGTGCTCAATAAAGTTTTAGATCCACGTTGGTATCTAGATTCCTTTGTTTAATCTAAGAGCCAGAGTTGTGTTGTGTTTTTTGTTGTGTCATCTCATGGTAAATTATAGTGGCATGAAGTAGAAGAGCACCCAAGCTATATTTGAACATTATTGTAAATTCAATGATTGGATTTACTCCTTTTTATGGAATATATAGAAATCTATAGTTCACATAATATATGTAATTTCATAAAACGTTTACATTTAAATTTGATATTTAAGGTAAAACAAATATACAATATTCATTCTTATTTACTCTATATTTCCTATTAATAACTAAATTTCATTTATAGTTAAAATCCATCATTAAGAAAAAATCTAATAACAATATTGTTAGGCATGTACACAGTAAGCAATCAGAGTGAGATATCTATTATTAACCACAATGAGAGAAACAAATCTTTAAATATGCTGTTAAAAAATTATTTTAATTATTATATTGAATTACTCATAAGAATTGAGACAAAATATAGATGAGAATAAACTCAAAATAGAAGTGGATCCAACACACTGTTCACATTATTAAGTAACCATTAAATAGATTACATAGGAGACAAGTAGTAATAAATGACTGAAGTAACTTGAGCTTTAGATAAACTCAAGCTAAATTACAACCACAAAAAATTAAACTACGATGCGTGTTGTGATTCAAAAAACATTGACACTAGCTCTTGGGTTGGGTTTATTTTTCTTTTTCTTTCCTTCTAGATCCTATATCTCTGAATTGCTTCAACTTTCTCTTTTTGTTGTAGGCTTCAAATTTCAGTTTCTTTATTTTCTGGCGCAACTCTTCCATTCTTTCAATATAGAAAATTATTTGAGGTTTCCTATGCATATCTTCTACTTCTTCCAAGATCTGCTTCTATGTAGACTGCTGCCACATGCCATCTTCTATAGTCTGCTTTTCATCATCAATTTGCTGCAACATAAGTCAATAGTAAAATTTTATCTCTTTAGGACTCCAATGCATAAAAATTTCATTAATTTTTTTATTTTCTACATCATCCACTCTATCTTCAACATTCATTATTGAAACTTCTATGCAGACTTCATCAAAAGGTGGTGGTTGAAGGCATGGTTCAAGGAACTTTAATTCTTACTCAAATTTTGTTACTTCTTTTTTGCTATTGCGAACATATGTACACTCAAATCAATTTTAAATTTTAAGACAACAGTAAAACCATATTGATTTTGTTCTTTATGCTTAGTAATGAGAGATTTCTCCTCTTTCTCCTCCTTTTCTTCCTATTGTGCTCCATTAATTTCCACTACTATACAACCTTTTCTATTGCAAACAGGTTGCTTTTCACTTAGCTTCCAGACAAGAGTGGGCTTCACTCAAAAAATAAAAACATATCAATGTGATGTTTATGTGGCAGAATGTGCAACCAATCATCACTAGCTAAATTTTATTCAACAAAGTTATCACCAACAATTTTAATTATTGGATCCACCAATTCATTTATTGATTCAATGACAACTTCAGTATCTTCAACTAGATTTATTGTTGGATTCACTAAATCATCATCCACTTGTGGTTGAACACAATGGGATTCACAAGCATATAGTGCTCTTTCTTTGCCAATTCTGCAAATTTTTCACAATCATCATTTTCATCCACTTTCAAGTGGGATTCACCAATCTCTTCATCTTTTTGTAGACCTGTTGCTATAGATCCACCTTCCTTTTCATATTCAACTTGATTACTCCTCCTACACTAAAATTCCTTTCAAGGATATTCCAAGCCTCTTTTTTGTCTTTACATGTGCAATAAGGGGAAGAATTCTATCATCTACATATTCCTTTATGCATTTTAATGCCAAGTCATTGTTTTTTCTTTTAGCTTCTAACTCTTTCAAATAGAACTCAAACAACTCTTGTTGTTGCTTTGAATTTCTTAGCCTCTTGTATTTTCCCATTTGTTGAGCAATGACTAGCAATGGATCAACAAGTAAATCAACTTGTAGGCATAGTGAATTCTCTGCTACCCAATTGTTATAAAACAAACCGGTCTAGAAATTGTTTTAGCAAATTTAGATTATAGACTAAACAAACACTGCGATCAACTCTAACTCTCACAACAATGACTGTGGATAGAGATCACAGTGGTGGCTAGCATGCTCCCTTTACGCAATAATAGAAGATAAAGAATCTTAGTTGGATTCACTTTCAATACAATCTTTATCCAAATCAACATTAAGTGGAACACTTTATCTTGTCCTTAAATGGAAGCAATTTCTCACCACAAAAACACAATTTAACAAACCCTTAAAATACTTTTTATACCAATAAAAACATTAAACAACACCCGTGTTTATTTTTTATCATATATATATATAATATATATAATATATATATATATATATATATATATATTTAAATTTGAATATCATGGTCCATTTTTTAAAATAAATTTTTGTTGCGAATAAATGAAGAACTTTCCAATATGAACATTGTTCCCTTTTCCTTAAATAATCCCTTTTAAAATAATAACATCGCCCTTGGTTCATCCAACGCATTGAAAATTTAACTCATTCAAAAATTAGCGTGTGCCTAAATAACTTATACAGCATATGCCTTTTGATAAAATTTAAGATGTGGACATGAATTTCGTGCTTTACCTTTGAATCTATGCAGTCGTTTCTAATTGGAGGCTGTAAATTTTTGTGCCCTTTCTTTAGTTTGAATCCATCACAACTCTCCATGTGGAGAGGTTGTGATAGTCCACGAAATTTTCATGCGTGAAGTCTCACACGGTCTTCTCTTCTAGGCTGTGACAATATCACACTTGCTTTGTCTTCTCAGGTGCGACGGTCGCACTTTGTCGTGTTTCTAGGTTGCCATGGTAAGCCTTCCACGTTTTTAAAATTAAATTCATGAATTTTTATCCCTTGGCTGTCACTTCATTCTTCTCCTCGAGGTCTTATCCTCTGCTCTTTTTGTGTGAACACAAATAATTTTCAAATTCTACTCTCAAGGATTCTTATACAACCTCGTGCTCTCCAATTTCTAATTCTTCTATTAAGGATTCTTACACAAAGTTGTGCTCCGATAGCATGACAAGAATTGAGAGGAAGAAAATAGTTACAAGAATAAACTCAAAACAGAAGTGGAGTGAACACATTCTTCGCATTACTTGATAACAATAAATAGATTACAAAGGAAACAAGTAGTAATAAATGATTGAAGTAAACTAAATTATCATTGAAGCAACTTAACCAAATTCAAGCTAACTATGACACCTAGAAGAAAAGAAGTGGTGGTGGGAATTATTTTCTCCAACAATTAAAAAAATATAGATATCTATTTATACAATATTTAATATATAAATGTAATCAATCTAAATCTATGTACCCATAAAGTGAGTCGAATTACATACCCAATTGTTCAATGATAATCATTAGCTAGTAACCATACATCGAGCACCAAGTTCACTAGATCGAAACAAAATGTCGGCATAACAATTAAATCATGCTAGTTGTAAAATATGTCATTTCCATGTTGAAGCTTCCAACACATAAACTCAACCCCTCTTTAATCTTCACATCTTCAATATTTACTTAAATTAACTAAACAGTTTTATTAACACATCAGCTTGAAGATATACCAAATTCAAAATACTTCATTTCTTAAAGAGCTTCATCATGACACTTGACCAAATTCACCAATCATAAACTCAATATTACAAACTTTCGTAATCCAACTTGCACTTTTATATCTCCTTTTATCATTGTATTTAAATAAGGGTAATAGTTTCATAACAACATAGTCCCTACCTCTTTTGATAGGTATTGGTATTTTTATACTTATTGGCATGTGCAAAAACATTTGTGCAAAATAGGAATATGTGTTGGAGAAGTGTGTGGAGGTGTGGAAGTAGGGGAATAGTGGTTCTCCTATGCATAATCCTCTTCCACAATCTCTTTCAATCTGCTATGATGGATACTTGTGATATTAATCGATGACCATTCAAATTTCAATATCAAATAGCTCTGTCAAATAAAGTGAAAACTAATGTTTTCCAATTTGTGTGAGATGAAAGTGTGTAGAAGAAGTGTTTGATAGGGATAACGCGTGCGAAAGTATGAAAGATAATGTATAATGGCTCTCCTACACATATCACTCTTCCACACATGAGTCAAGTTACAAAACTAATTTTAAAATGTGGATTTAAGATTAGTTTTAAAGTTATGAGATTTGTTTTAAAATGCCAATTTTTAGCATAGTGTGGAATAATATAAAATTGAATTATAATCTATTTTAAAATAAAAATTAAATTATAGCAAAGTGGTATTTTATGGTGTGAATCCTTTTTTAAACATGTCAATTCTCCAAAATGGGAGATTGATTAACTTTATGTGACAATTCATGAAAAAGTTTCAACACAATAGGGTAGTATGTCGTCCAAAGGGGAATGTATGTGGAGGTGTCTGATATGACAGATATTGGTGGCATTAATAATTCAAATCTATAACCATTGAAATTTATGTGTCACATTTCTATCCTGAATAACTTTAAGAATAAATTCTATTAAGCATTGCAATGATGTCCTGATTACACATCAATTTGACAAAATGAGAGATTGATTGAGTTTCCGTGACGATTTGTCAAAACGTTTTCATTGAATAGGACAATGTGTGAAGGAGAAATGTGTGCATAAGTGCAAAAGTGGGATAACATTGGTTCTCTTGTGCATGCTCCTCTTCCACGTATCCTTTCAATTTGTTACAATGGAACTGGAAGGATTAATCTCTAACCATTCAAACTTTTGTGTCAAATATCCTTGTCAAATAAAATGAAATTTAACGTTTTGCAATTTGTGTGAGATGGAAGTGTGCAAAGGAAGTATCCGGTAGGGAGAACGTGTGTGCATGTGTGGAATATGATGTATAATGGTTCTCTCACTCATATCAGTTTCCTTCACATGATTCAAGTTACCAAAATAATTTTAAAATGTTGATTTAATATTAGATCTCAAATTATGAGATTAGTTTTAAAATGACAATTTTTAATGGTTTTAATCCATTACAAAACAAATTTTGCATAAATAAGATGCTATAGGTGTGTTTTCAAAACAAAACAACTGCTACAAGTGTGATTTCATAGTAAACTGTAGTAGGTGTGGTTTTGCAACTATAGGTGTGATTTCGTAGGAAACAAACTGCTACAGGTTTATGTAGTAGATTACTTGATTTTGTAGCAGACTATTTTGAACATGAAAACCTTGTAGTTGTAACAAGATATTTTAAATCTATAGTAATATATCTCTAATGATCATGATTCAAGAATCGATATCATGTGAATGTTTGAAGAAAAATCCTATAACACCTTGTCAATGTGTGAGACAATATGTCAAAAGAAAATACATAGTATGCTACTTCCCCTAATGTTAATAAAAAATTCAATGAAATACTAAGAAATGTATGTAGGTTTTAACCCTATATAGAAATTACCTACAAACAAATTCTTAAAATAGAAAAATATACAACGGGGAGAACATAAAATAAATATACATAAAGAGTTTCCAAGAAATCCCAAAAATGGGACTATTAGATTGATTTTTGCATTATATTAATTTCAATGTTATAATACACATATATACATGCTGAAGAATTCATAAAACCCAATCTATTAACCCTCGATTATAACATAACCATAGTTTCCTTGACCAGATCTACAAAATACCATAGACATAAAACCATCGTGCCTAGAACCATATGCAAAACTCATGCACAAAACCATGGGTAGGTTTGCCTACCATCTTTGGTTCCACCACCCCCCCATCCTTGGGGCTAGTCATGGAAAAAATATAAAACATACCAAACATTCTCCCAGTTGTTGTTTTATTTCCACATCGAGGGTCACAGGAGAGATTTTCCATTGGTCCAGGGTTGCAATGACCATTATTTCTTTACAACAAAAAAACTTCTCACTGCTCATAGAATTTGTCAATGCATCTGCAACATTCTTCAAGGTGACCACCTTTATTAGCAACACCCTTTTTGCCTCAACCATATCCTCAAAAAGTGATACTGAACATTAATGTGCTTTGCATTTGAATGATAAGCAATGTTGTCGGCTAGGAAAATTGCACTTAGGCTATCAGATTCTATCCTTATAACTAATTGTACCCACTCCATACTTGAACATAATCTTTGCAACCAAACTGATTCTTGGCTTGCATGAGTGTATGCCATGTATTCAACCTCTATAGTTGAAATAACCACTACAAACATTCTCTTTCTCATCCAACTGTCTGCTCTTCCAAATAGTTAAACACATACTCACTTGTAGATCTTCTTTGATCTAGATCTCCATCCTAGTCTGCATCAACAAAGACATGGATTTATAAAACTCTATCCAATCCTATTCTTCTTTGGTAGCACAAACCATAATTACTAGTTCCACACAAATTCCTAAAAACCTGCTTCATTGTTGTCCAACCCTCCTTCTATAGTTTTGACATAAACCCTCTCAATACTCCCATTACAAGTGCAATGTCTAGTCTGGTGTAAACCATTGCATACATCAGCTTACCAACTGCACTTTCATATGGAACACGCGAGATGTCCTCTTCCTCTTCCTGTGTCTCAGGACACTATTGAACATATAACTTTACACCTATAGGAATAGGAACCATCATTGATTTATTATCCTTCATATTGAACCTTTGTAATATTGTCTCGACATACTTCCTTTGGTTTAACATAGCATCCTCTTTCCCTGATGTCGATTAATTTCCATGTCTAAAATATAGCTTGCAACACCAAGATCCTTCATGTCAAATTTGGAGGAAAATTGTGTCTTCAAAGCCTGGATAATTTCTTTGTCATTTTCAATCAACAACATATCATACACATACAAAACCAAATAAATAACATGACCACTAATTAATTTAAAATACACATCATCATCCACTTTTCTTTTGGTGAAGCCAAGTCCATGTATATATGTATCAAAATTTTACTATCACATCCTTTATGATTGTTTTAATTTATACAAATACACTTTTAACCTGCATACTAGTTCCTTCTTACCCTTCACCGCAAATCCTTGAGGTTGCTTCATGTATATCTCTTCTTCTTAATCCTTTTGAATAAATTTTGTCTTTGCATCCATCAGTTCTACCTCAAAATCAAAAGCAACAACAATAGATAGAAGTAATATACTAGAAGCTAACATGGAAACAGGAAAAACAATATCACCAAAATCAATTCTTAACACCTGGAAATAACCTTTTTCTACAAATTAAGCTTTGTATTTATACACCTTTCCTTCTACATTCAACTTCTTCTTAAACACCAATTTTATTCTAATGGGTTTCCTTCCATCCGGCAATTCCATTAGATCCCAAGCCTCATTTTTTTTCTAAAGATGCCATTTCATCAACCATGGCCTCTTTCTAGAGTTTTCTATGTTGTAAATCCACTTCATTCCTAATAGTTTTGTGATCATTACCAGTAATAGTTAAGAAAATTTTTAATGGAAACAAAATGGACTATACCTCTCTTGTTTCCTTCTCTCTCGAACTCATCTTCTCAAAACTGGAGTCAATGAATCTTCCTCTTGTGATTCTTGTTCTGTTGTAGAGTCTGTTCAAACTCTATCTTCTCAGGTTCCTTTCGCAAGACTTCATGTTTAATAATATATTTCACCTCTTTAAATACCACATCTTGCTTATACACAACCTTCCTTGTTTCTAGGTTCAAAATATTATAACCTTTTAAACCATCATTATACCTATTAAAGATGCACCTTTCAGATTTACTATTCAGCTTGGTTCTTTTCTCCTCTTGAACTTGTGCATATGCATCAGAACCAAATCCCCACAGATGTGAAAGAGAAGGTTTCTTACCAGTCCATACCTCATGTGAAGTCTTATCCTACAAATCTAATAAAGGTGATCTACTAACCAAGTAACATGCAATATCTACTACATCTACCTAGAATTCCTACCTTAATCTAGCGCCACTGACCATGCTTCTTTCCTTTTCTATCAATGTTCTGTTCATTCTCTATGCAAATCCATTTTGTTGAGGTGTGTATGGAGTAGTCTTCCATCATGCTAACCACACTTCCTATAAAATATTAAAATTCCTTCGTCCAAAACTCTCCATCATTATTTGTCCTCAACACCTTATTCTTCTTCTTTGTTTAATTCTCCACCAAAGCCTTAAATTCTTTAAACTTTTCAAAGACTTTGGATTTTTTACTAATGAAACATATTTATGTACTCATCAAGAATTCATCTATAAATGAGACATAGTACACATAGTTACCTAGTGATGGAGCTGACGCAAGTCCAAACACCACTTTGCACAATCTCTAATATCACTTTCGGCCTCTTAAAAATTGAGGATAAAATCACTTGATTTTAGTTCCCATATGTCCAATGTTGATAAAAATCAAAATCCAGAGAGAAATTATACAGACCTTATACAATACCATTACCATGTAGTATTCAAAGCCTCTTCTCTCCAATATGTCTAAGTCTTTGATGTCATAACATGGTATTTTCTCCATAGACCACTAGATTTTTTTTCTCTACTTTTAAGAACCATAGAATTGTTTCACTCATTAATGACATTCTACCGAGAAGCTTGTACATAGTTCTAATCTGAACTCCCTGCATCAGTACCAATGATCCCCAAACCATCTTGTAGGTATATTTCTTAAACATTGTTTTTAGACTTGCATCATTCATCTTGCTTATATAAATTACATTCGTGGCCAATGCAGTAATATGCAAAACACCGGGAAGTGTTCTAATCCTTCCACCTTACAACTTCAACTTGAATTTTCTGCATCCAATAATTCTGGCCTTCCATCATCGCCTAAGAACACATCATCACCATCATATTTCTCATACTCACATAACCACGCCCTATGGGGAGTGGAGTGAAAGGATGAACCAAAATTAATTAACCACACCTCATGATATACATGTGTACTTGAAGAAGAATCCATGTACACATCCCCACCTTCATATGATGTGGTCTTTTCCTCTGCAAAGGGAGCATCATCGGATCCATTTATTTTCTTGGGAGATTTAGATCTACAACCATTTTTGTAATTCCCTTCTTTTTTTCATTTCCAACACACCTTTACATGATATCATGGAGACTTAGATCTCCCTCTAGATTGCATCTCCCACTCAAGGAATTATTTTTGTTTCTATTCTTGGACCATCCTTCCACAGAAAGGGACTCTCCGTTCGTGATCTACATATTTTTTCATCTCATCTCCTCTGACTACAGGGATGAGACTATTTCATCAAACTCCATGGTAGTAGTTGTATTGCTACTTATTATGACAACTAGACTATCCCACAAATCTCATAGAGAATGCAAAAAAATAATGCACTTATCTTCATCTAAATTTTTTATATCAACAAATAACAACTGACTTACCATAGTATTAAAGGTGTTTATATGCTTTGTTACTGAGCCTCTTTCTTTTATATTCAAGTTATACAACTTTTTCTATTGGAACAACTTGTTCAGTAGAGACTTAGATTTGTACAAAGTCCCTAACTTTTCCCACAAAGCCTTCACCATAGCTTCCCTTATACAATCAACAATAATGAATCTGAGATACATAACCGTATTGTGCTCCTTTCCTTCTGATCCAATATTGACCAGTCTTCTATTGTCATTAACGATGTGTAGAAATTCTCACTGTAGATCAACCTGATAATGCAATATACTAAAGCAAAACACTTAATCTACTTATACAATCAAACTTACGGAAGCTTAATCGATTTGACCAAGATCAAATAGAACACATATAATAGGGAATAAGAATCAATACACATGAAACACAGAAGAATACTCTAGGGAAAGCCTCAGCTAAAAACCTTGCTATCAGTATTATCATACAAGTGGAAATATCTCAATATTACACACAGCTTAGCTCTCACAACTATCTAACTCTTAGTACAACCCCTCACTACTGCTCATAGACGAAATAGATAGCTGACATACCTTTCCTCTATTCTTCAAGCCTCATATTTTCTTGGGCAATTTTCTCTGGGCATTCTTGCTATAACCTTGTGTGACACTGATCTCACACACTGCTCCAACAAACTGTAAAACTACCCAAATCTCAAGGAATGAATTCATTCTGCATGCAAGATATTTTTTTATAGGAAAAATCTTGCAAATGATAGTACACTATCCCTGCCTTCAATCTCAACTCGGCCTTTGTCCGGACTGACATGCATGAGTTATTTATGAGAAAATATTTAGTTATCTGGAGTACACTAGTTTCATGCATGCATGCATTAACTGACTAAACTAAAAATTAGTTCCTCCAATAGTTTGGAACTAATTTAACTGGACTTAACTTAGTTAACAGAGGTAACTAATTACAACTCAAATAAAACTCATCATTTTCTCCTCAATTAAGGGATAATCTCCTCAATCAAAGGAATAACTGTTGCATGACTTCACAAAGACTTCTAGCTTGAATTTATCCAACTATTTAACTCAAGATGAATTAATTAATTATTTCCCAAGAATATGGTGAGACTAAATTCAAATTTTAGTTCTCAATTTTAATTCAAGGACAAATTAAAATTGGAATATTCTTGTTGCCACATTTAAACACTCCCTCTGAATAAGAAAGGGATTATCTACCACCCCAATCCTGTCTCTATGGAACTCATATTTACACTTTGACAATGCCTTAGTCAAAATGATAGTATCTTGTTCCTCGGTTGAAATATATTGTAACAACATGATCCTCCTCGCCACAGAGTCCTTAAGATGATGATATCGAATGTCGATATGTTTGGAACTATCATGAAATATTGGATTCTCAGAGAGTTTGATACAACTTCGATTATCACAATAGATCACAATTGGATCCATCCTCTGATGAAACAAGCCAACTAGACTTTTCTGCATCCAAATAGCCTAACATGATGCCTGACTTACAGCCATGTATTTAGCTTCTACCGAGCTGAGTGAAACTAACCTCTGTTTCCTACTGTACCAAGAAACTATTGCTGACCCAAGGTTGAAAATTCCTCCTAATGTGCTCTTAAAATATGATGTAATCCCTTCCCAATCTACATCAGTAAAGCCTATAGCTTCACTCCCTCTTTCCGTTTGCACCATAATCCATACTGAGATGTTCCTCTGAGGTATCTCAAAACATATTTTTTCGCCTTCCAAAACAGCTTGGTACGCTGAGCCATAGCCTAACCCAACTGGTTCATTACATAGCACAAGTCTGATTGTGTGTTCACTAAGTACATCAATGAACCTAGAAGCTACCTATACATAGTAACTTATACTACTTCTCCTGAAGTAGCATCCTCCTTCCTCTAGTTACCTACTAGAGGAGTTTGCATGCGCTTCCACTTGTCCATGTGGAATCTCCTGAGTATCTCATTGGCATACTTGCCCTGAGACACAAATAACTCCTCATCCTTCTACCAAACTTCCATGCAAAGGATGTATTGCATGAGACCCATGTCTCTCGTCTCGAATTCTCTTGCAAGGTCCTCCTTGCAAGACATGATGAACTAATCATCACCTATCAATATGAGATCATCAACATAAAGAAAAATGATCAACTGCTTACCTTCCACCATGATGTGGTACAGGTTCACATTTGTTTCAATCTGTGTGAAGCCCAAATCGGTGAAGTTGTTGCCAATCCTTGTGTACCAAGCATGAGGTGCTTGCTTCAGCCCATACAAAGCTCCCTTGAGTTGACACACATGCAACTCATGATCGAATGTCTCAGAACCTTCCGACTGCTCTATGTACACCTCCTCCTCAATCTTGCCATTGAGGAATGTAGTCTTCACATCCGTTTGATGGATCTTCTTACCCATATGTGCTCATAGTGCCAACATCGATCTGATAGATGAGTACCTTGCGGCAAGAGCAAAAGTATCATCATATTCAATCCCCTTGACTTGTGAGAAAGCACGGGAAACAAACCTTGCCTTATGTTTCTCTACACTACCATCAACGGCTTGCTTTACCTTGTAAATCCAATAGCAACTCACAACTGACTTGTTCTTTGGTCTTGTAACCACATCCCAAACATTGTTTCGAACTATGGAGTCATACACCTCCACCATAACATCAACCCAAATCAGCTGTTGCACTACTTCCTCAAAGGAAGATGGCTTAATCTCAACACATTCCCCAACAAGGGCCATGTATTCAATGTACCTATCAGGTGACCTCCTTTGTTTGCACTCAGAAGATGGTTCTCCCACATTCTCTCTGGCATCCAACAACAATTTTTCATCTTCCCTTGAGCGCTTCCACCCAACTCTAGAAGACTCTGCTTGAGTGGATGCCTCCACTCCTGGAACCCCTGCATGTGGATTCTCTGCATAAGTCTGAGGCTCCTCCTCCCAAGGAACCAAAAATTCCTCCATAGCCTGTAGTTGGAGCTACCTCTCAAGGGAAATTTGCATGGCCTTCTACTCGTCAAACTTTAGATCTCTGCGTACCACTGTCCTCCAACTGGTAGGCAAGTACACTTGATAGTTGTGAGGTGTATCAGTGTACCCCACAAGTATCCCTAACTAAGTTGTTGGCTCAAGTTTCTTCTGGGCATCCGTGGTCACATGGAAAAATACCGATGAGCCAAAGATCCTGAAGTGACTCACATCTGGTCTCTTCCGAGAGAAAGCTTCTTCTGGTGTCTTCATCCGAAGTATGTGATGTGGGCTTATATTTTGCAAATAGACTGCTATGTTGCATGCCTTAGTGCAAAAATGAAGTGGTAGGCCTTGGTCATGCAACATCACCCGAGCTACCCCCACAATCATTTTGTTCTTCATCTCAGCCACCCCATTCTACTGTGTGTTTAGAGGTGCTGTCAATTCCCATTTAATTCCTTCTGCTGTACAAAAGTCCTTAAACTCCTAAGAGATACTCTCCCCCATTGTCACTTCTCAAGGCCTTGATCTTCTTCCCTAATTCTTTCTCAACCAAATATTTGAACTCACAAAACTTTGAGAATGTTTGATCCATCTTCTAAATAAAATAAATCCATCATTTATGAGAAAAAATATCAATGGAAATCACATAATACCTTTTCTTCGCGGTGGATGCTGTCGAGAATGGTCTACACACATCACTATGAACTTGTTCTAAGATTCCCTCAGCTTGATTATCTCGATCATGAAAGTAAGACTTGGCATACTTTCGCAAGGTACAACCTTTCCATGTGTCCACTTGCTCAAGTTTACCTTTGGGAAGCCTCGTAGAGATCTGCTGCATTATCTTCAAGGCCCCATGATGCGAGCCGCCAAATCTTCTATGACATAACTCGCTAATGTCGTGGCTTTGCGCCAATTCTACTTTCAATCTCAATGTAGTACAATCATCTACCTCTAGTTTGTAGAGATTCTTCACTTGAATCCCAATCCTCGTGGTCTAACTCATGGCTATATGTCTCAAGAACACCTTTCCTTTATTGAATACAACATCATAGCCTTTGTCTTACAACATCACGACTGATACCAAGTTCTTCTTCCATCCATGCACATACTTCACATATGTTAAGGTGAGAGGAGCTCCATGCTGCCTCTGAAATGTAATCGTGCCCACTCTTAAAACACTGTACTTCCCATTGTCACCCATCTCTATGCACATCTTGAGGTCTTTCTCCTCCAAGGTACTAAACAAACTCTTATCGCTGGTCATATGGAATGAGGCTCCACTATCAAGGTATCAAACATAACCCACCATTGATGAAATCATACATGTGATGAGGGTAAAATTCAATTCAAACTAAGAGGCTAAGGCCTCACATTTTGATCCTTTTGAGGATACCTTCATGGATTTCTTCAATGGAAAATTAGTTGCATAATGACCCACCTCATGACAATTAAAGCATCTCACTTTAGATTTGTCAATATTCTTCCCTCCATGAGAAGAATTCGATTTGGAATGGGAAGCCTCCCCTTTCCCTTTCCTTTCCTTACTTGCTAGGGCTAGATTCTCTTCATCATCATGCTTGGATGAAGAACCATCTTTGGTGCTCCTCTTGATCTCCTCCTGCATCAGATCCGACTACAGTTATTCCCAATTTGACAATTTCTCTCTTCCATTCACAAAGTCCTAGTAGTTATGCTAGCTCTTAGGAAGACTAAGGAGAACAAGACTCACCATATCATCATCGACTGTAGTTATTGCTACACTACCAAGTTCATCTCTTTACGTGATGAGATTGTTCAGATATGTAGAAATAGTGTCGCCCTTTTCGCACATGATTTTCCAAATCTTGTCCTTGAGTGATAGTTTCCTTTAGTCACTGTTGTTCTGATAGAGATCCTTCAATGTCTTCCAAATTGAAAATGGAGTTTCCTTCCCATGGAGACTTGAGACAATATGGTCTCAAACTACCTCCAGAAGAATCTGCCTCACCTTCGCCACACACTTCTTCCATTCAGCTAATTCTTGTGCATTAGCTGCAATTGACTTATTGATTTCTTGACCAATGAAATCCTTCAATCCATTATCTTCTAATACCACTTCCACGTGATCCTTGCATGCTATATAATTTGAGCTGCCATCTAGTGCATACTCGAGTCTCAAGCCATTAAACACCATTGGTGAAGTAAGAGGTATGAAAAGAATTTGATTTAACTTCTCCAACCAAGAACTTCAAACTTCGAATTTTCCCTTCTTTAGTATACTGTTTACTGCTTTGATCACCTTTGCTTCGATACCATGTAGAAATTCTCACTCTAGATCAACCTGATAATGCAATATACTAAAGAAAAATACTTAATCTACTTCTACAATCAAACTTGTCGAAGCTTAACTGATTTGAGCAAGATCAAACAGAACACATATAACAAAGAAGAAGAATCAATACACATGAAGCACAGAAGAATACTCTGGGAAAAGACTTAGCTAAAAACCCCACTATTTGTATTATCATACAATTGGAAATATCTTAGGATTACACACAATTTTAGCTCTCACAACTATCCAACTCTCAGCATGATCACTCACTGCTACTCATACACAGAATAGATAGCTCATATGTCGTTCCTCTGTCCTCCAAGCCTCCTATTTCCTTATGTAGTTATCCCTGAGTGTTCCTACTGTAACCTTGTGTGACACTGATCTCACACACTACTCCAACACACTATAAAACTATGCAAATCTCAAGGAATGAATTCCTTATACATGCAAGATATTTTCTTATAGGAAAATTCTTGCCACTGATAGTACATTATCCCTGCCTTTAATCTCAACTGGGTCTTTGTCTGAACTAACATGCATGAGTTATTTATGAGAGAATATGAAGTTATCTGGAGTACACTAGTTTCATGCATGCATTCATTAACTAATTGAACTCACAATTAGTTCCTCCAATAGTTTAGAACTAATTTAACTAGACTTAACTCAGTTAACTGAGCTAACTAATTACAACTTAAATACAACTCATCCTTATCTCCTCAATTAAGGGATAATCTCCTCCATCAATGGAATAACTATTGCATGACTTCACAAACACTTCTAGATTGAATTTCTCCAACTAATTAATTCAAGATGAACTAATTAATTATTTTCCAAGCAGCTGGTGAGACTAAATTCGAATTTTAATTCTCAATTTTAATTCAAGGACAATTTAAAATTGGAATACTGTTGTTGCCACATTTCAACACGTTGGCTTAGTATCTGGATCTACCATGATCCATTGATCTTTATCCACCAACATATCCTTCATCTTGAGCTTCCACAACTCAAAACATTTTCCATTGAATTTCTCGATCTATATCTTTCCACTGTTCACCATCTTCTTCACCACAAGAATCAATCTCGCAGATTTCCCACTATAATAGGGTCAAGTATAGACTGAAGTAAAACTCCTCAGCAACAAAGGCATCCCCTTGAAGCAAAAAAAACTCTGATACTAAATGTAGGTTTTAACCCTATACAAAAATCACCTACAAACGAATCCTTAAAATAGAAAAATATATAATGGTGACAAAATAAAACAAATATACATAGAGATTTTCCCTTAGATCCCAAAACTAGAACTACTAGATTGATTTTTTCATTGTATTCCTTTCAATGTGACAACACATATATATACATGTCGAAGCAGTAAAAAACCTGAATACATTAACCCTAGATTAGAACATAATTGTAGCTCCCTTGACTTGATATACAAAATAACATGGAAAGAAAATGATCATGCCGGAAACCATGTGTAAAACATATGCACAAAATCATGGCTAGGTTCGACCACCATCTTTGGGTCGGCCCCTATCCTTCAGTCCACTGAACTATTATTAGGTCCGCATAAGGAAAAAAAGAAAATTGTTGGGCGTTGCCCTGGACCCCATGCAGGGAAGCTACCACCCATACAACCCCATGATAGAGGGGGATTCCAACCCCCATGACTGCCCTAGTACACCTTGTGCAACGTACAACGCATGAGTCTAGTTGTGGAAATAATATAACACTTACCCAACAATCTAAATGATAGACACTTTGAGCATAATTCTAAGAGATGAGCATTAAAATGGATTAAAGGTAGGGAAAATAAGATGTTAAATGATGGTAATTTTGTGGTTCATCAGCGTGGAACAATAGAAAATTAAATTATGATCTATTCAAAACAAAAATTAATCTATAGTTGAGTACTCTTTTGTGGTATGAAAACTTCGTATAAATGTTTGTGAAACATGTCTTTCAATGTAAGATTAAACAACCTTTTGTACATGTTGACAGTTCTAGTTATTTCAATTTGTTATGAGGGATTATATCTACGGAGCCCTTTGCACAATATTGATTTGTCTACAACCAATGATCATTACACAATTCATCAAAGTAAATTCTACTAAGCCGTGGAACGATGAATTGATTATGAGTTGATTCTCTCAATAAATGCTAAAAAGTCTCAAGAAACGTATGTCAAATAATGTGGAAAATGATATCTTGCTATATGAAAAGTGATGACATATCGTTAAACAAGAAAACATGGAAATATGATTATGCGTACAAAATAAGTGATAGGTGGTAGTAAAACACACTAGCTACATGAAACTTATTTATTCATTTTCAGCATGAATTCATAATGTATCATTTGGAGTTAGCAGAGAGTGTGGCCTAATAGAGTCCATGAATGAGGAGTTTTATGTCATTGAACTGAAGAAGTAGTGTGTATCCTTATTCGATTAAAATTTCCCACTATTACAGGGTTTATATGCGAACATGTTATCCTTATCATTGTGTGTATCAACAACTAAAACAACTCAACATATAGTTCCAAAACCTAGTATTACCAGAAAAAAATAAACGTTTTTCTTTCTATAACAAAAAAGATTTGTTGTCATAATGGAACATTAATGTTAATCCCTACAATAAGAGAATTAATCCATGTAATTCAACTAAATATTACAACATGAAATCTTTGTAATGACAGTAAGTAGCACACAACTCTTGAAAGCATTGAGTTGCAAAATGTCTGGGAAAGGAAAAGTGAGGAGGGTGACTATATATGGAAAAAAGGATTCGAGACTAAAGGATTTATAGAGGCACAAAAACATATTGAGATAGATACTGACTATGATGTAGAGGACTCTACACTAAGTATTAAAAAATTAATTAAGGGTTAGTCACACTATTAACATTTATTCATCATAACACACAGTCGGTAAATCATTCGAGTGCTTAATAACACTTATTCTAATGCATTTTCTAATGGTTACTACTCGTAAAAAAATGAAGAAGATCTTATCCACCCATATTATCAAATAGTATTTTTGACATTTATTCAACAAATTGATGTGTAACCAACACATAGTTTGAGTGCTTAATAGAATTTATTGCTTGTAAACAAGTAAATAAGGTGCACAACGCTCCATAATGAGTATATATCATAGAAGATTGAACATATGTATGGACCCCTCCAGACACTTCTTCTGCACACTACCCCATTTGGAAAAAACATTTTAGTGAAATGTTACATAGACTCAATCAACCTCTCGCGACATAGATTAGAGGATATTAACATATTAATTAAGACTTAATCTTACAACTAATAAATCCTTCGTTGCTATTAATCGTAAGTTTGTTTGACATTTATTCGATGAATTGAGATGTAACCAAGACAGAATTGAAGTACCTAATATCATATTAAAATAATAATTCACACTTAATCCTATAATTAACAAAATCTTACATCCCAGTAAATGTAGGACTTTTCAACATTTATTCAACAAATCGACGTGCAATGAGGACATTGTTTGAGTTATTAATAAAATTTACTCTAATGTATTGTCTAATGATTACTAGTTGTAAGAAAATTAGGAAGGTCGTATCCATCCATATTATAAAATAATATTTTCAACGTTTATTCAGAAAATTGACATGTAATCAAGAAACCATTCTAGTGCTTAATATCAATTATTGTTTGTAAACAAATCAATAAGGTGTACATGGCTCCACAATCAATATCCATTTTAGCATATTGGAAGGATGCATGGAAGAGGGATATGTGTAGGAGAACCTTTTTTCCCTCACTTCCACACCTCCACATACGTTTTCCCTCTACACATATCAACTTCTCAAAATGCATATTAACAAATATAAAAAACGGTGATGGCTTAATCCTATGACTAATAAACATTTTTTTAGATCTTAATGGTAAGTACTATCAAAATCATAAGTGTTCATACCAAAGTAATGGTGAAATAATCATATATTTAGAGATGGAGCAAATGAAATCATATTGAATTCTATGAATGGTTCTTATTTCTTGATGCTACAAGGTTTTCACATATATTTGTTCGTGCTACAGATTTATCACATTGTTAAGTTTCTGTATAGTAAGAAGAAATTTTAAAAGGTTCCTCTCATATAAAGTTTATCTAGGTAAAAATTAATAAGATAAGACAAGACAACGAAATATCGACCCTCATTCATAATCTACAAGTGAAATGGAAGACGAAGCTTAAGTATTCTTACTTTAGTTTTGCAAAAGAAGCATTGGATAATATGTATTACTAAGTAAACCCATTAGCTTTATGATACCAAAGGCCAAAGTTTTGTACATAGAAAGAAATAAAGCAATAATTTCAATTGAAATCCCTAAGAAACTCATATCTTATATATGTTTTATTTTTGGCAAGAGAATTTATGATTCTCTTTGCCTTATATGCTTACTTATCATCTTGTTGTTAGCAAAGACGATGAAGAAGATGAGAGACCTATATAATGCAGTACAAAAAGAGGTCAGCGATTGTGCAATAGTTTGTTAAATACTTAAAGGTTGCAACCACTAAAGGTAACAAATTAGATAGTCGGGTGACAACATCTCCAGAATTTCTTGGAAGGAATGCATAATTGTGTGTAAAGTAAGGGTATCAATCTTAGATTTCTATTTACTTAGGTTGTGTAGGCATAAACAAAGGTTTTTGAAGCAAGGTAATCATGGTGATAACTTTAGGAACACTGCCTTAAAATCCATCCATTTATATTTCTACCTGCTAAAATAATTACTTAGATAGAATTACATTGCATGTAGTAAAACATCATTTGTAATTTATCCAAATTTCATGAATATGGCCTTTGTTATGATTACATTTAACCTAGTTGTACTTTTGTTGTTGCAATTGTTTTGATAACTATTGAAAGAAATACAAGTGACACAACATGTAGATTTATCATGCATATTTAGTGTAACTGATCAAACAAGTCCAATTCTATTATTGCAAATATTTGTTTAAGAACTGAATCTATTGCTCAGGAAAATTATATATAATATATATATATAGTAGATATATATAATACTATATAATATATATAGATAGATATATTACTATGGAACTATATGTCAATATTGAGCAATTTTTATTTTTGTTTAATGATACTATTAGTGGTGATAAATGACTGAATAATTCATCCACAATTGTTTATTGTTGAAATCATGGGCAATGACTCATAATGTTTGGCTAGAACCAATATGGGATTATATTGAATAAGAAGCATTCACCATCAGAGGAACATGTGATTTGATCTAACCTTAGGTCAAATAATAGTTTTTTTTCCATAGATAACATGCGTCATAGAAATCAGTCATGTGTGTGGATGGAATTTTGTTTTCTTGTTTCTATACATGCATTTCCCTACATTACCTTTCTCCAACACACATTTGTATTTCAAATCAAACATGAAATAAAATCATATAATATACTTTATCCATATAATTACATATCATTTAAAAAAAAGCTGACTTAAATCTTCATCTAATATGCACCTAGAAATAGCAATAAAATGTTCTCACATAATGGGAAATATCCATGCAAAATAACATGGAAATGGAAATTTAGAAGTGTTGTGTGAGATGGAAATGTGTTGAAGAAGAATGCAGGGGGAGGATGTGTGTGGACATAAAAAATTTACGTATTCAGTTTTGAAAAATGCAACAAGAAAATCCATGTTTAACTTTTCCTTTATCAAACTAGAGATAACTTGAATTGCCACATCAACAGAAATCTTTGTGGTAGTTAACTAAGGTGACATGGATCTATTAACTCAATTAACTCATTTACTTCAAGTTAGAGGGATTGAGTTTCATTAAGAAAGAGTGACAACTAATTTGTAGCAATCTAATTTAGTTGTATTGAGTTGTTTTTAGTTAAAATAATTGCAACTATTAGAGGAACTAGCGGAAGGTTAGTTGTGTAGTGTGACTTTGGTCTAACTCAGTGATCATCTAGTTAACTAATCAACCAACCCATGATAGCTAATGCATGTAGATAATTTGAGTTACCCTGTTGACGTGGAGATCCCAAGAAATGTAACATTAATTGTAGACTATTATGGAGCGTACAAGTGTTGCATGTAGTCTAATGATCAACCTTAGGAATTGTACAATCCATTTTTGAGAAATTTCTAAATAACAGTGGCCTAGTTTCTCAAGGAATTGCACAAGGAAATATGGTATCAAGCAGAGGCAGAAATTCACTAAGTCTGGGTCAAACCTTCTCAGTGAGTAAAGAGATGGGTTATTCACTTACATGTTGCGATCAATTGAGAAATGAAATTGTAATACATCTTTATCCATCATATTAATGCAAGAAGGGATTGGGGTTTTTAGAAAATTACTTTCCCTAGGAAAAATACTATATGCGCGTGTGTTATTTATCATTGCATATTTGTGACTGATGTTGTAAATTATGAATTACTTGACGTAGAGTAGTATAGTAAGTTTGTGTCCAGTGATTTTTATTAAAAAATCATGGGTGGTTGCAATTATACATCATAATTTATAGATGGTATAAGAGCAAGATTCAAATTAGAGAAGGAATTCCAAAGTTGTTTCTTAGGAGGTTCAAATTTTCAGTTTAATGTAGTAGGATCTCCTTATATTTGGGAAGATTAACTTCAATGGGTTGAGGCTAGAGTATGTATGGGAAGGCATCTCTAATTTCATCACATGGAAATATCGCATGGAGGTGGTATTGGATGACAATGGATTTCGAGAATACATCAATACAAATGTTGCATAACTAGTGGAAGATGATTCCCAAAACATATCCTAATGGAAGAAAGATGTAGCCAAGGTGAGAAGAATAATAATAAGGGGATTACAGGAACATATTGTCACCAATATGCATGGGAAAGAAAATCCTTATGCAATGTGGTAGGCACTGACAGTTCTATTCCAGAATGGTAGCAACCATAGGAAAATAGTGCTCAAGGATAAACTTCGAAACATCAAGATGCAGAAGAATGATGGTATTCAACAATATATGAGAAGGTTCACATAATTTTTTTATGATTTTGTAGGATTTGATGTTACTATTTCACATGATGATTTGGTAAGCCTAGCCCTCTTAAGCATTCCCAAGAGTTGGCATAGCTACCAATATTCGGTGAACCAGAGGGAGAAACTACGAAACTGGGAACACTGATGGTATGATTTGGTATAGGTGGAAATAAGGGAGAATACCAGAGATGGGACTTCATCCAAGGGTGAGGATGAAGAAAAATTTCTCTTGGCCAGAAAGGGAAATAGTGGAGGGAAAAGGGAATAAATCGCAAAGAAAACTAGAATCCATCTAAGGGGGAAAGAAGAAATATTTCTCCAAAATTAAATGCTTCAATTGTCATGAATTAAGGCACTATGCCACAAAGTGCTGACACAAAAAGGAAAGTAAGAAGACCTCAGGAGGAGCAACAGGTGAAGCGTTGAATTCACCATTTGAGCTTGAAGTTACCCTTATCATATGCATGGCAAGCACAATGATGAGGAGCATATGGTACTTGGAATTCCATGCCTTGTTCCACATGACAAGGTGTAGATATTGTTTTAGTGACCTAGAGGACAAATATATCCTAAGGTACATTGGGATGGGGGATGATAGAAGGTACAATGTGACTGATATTGGTATAGTCACCTTTCAAAGGGAGTTGGGATCCCCTCTCAGACTCAAATATGTCCGATTCATTTAGGGCCTAAAGAAAAATACCATCTCTATTGCAGTTTTGGAAAACCATGGTTATGATGTGATCTCAACCAAAGGAGAAGAATTTCTTAGAAACATAGCTATGGGGCATGTGAAAAAAATTGAGGTTTTTGTGAAGAAGTTGTATAAGCTAGATGTGGAAGACTATGTTCAATTAAGCAATAAGTTATAGAGAGTGCAAGGTTTCGATGTCGATGAACTTTGGCACATAAGACTTGGCCATTTGCACCATGGTGCCTTGAATATTATGCAACAAATAACTACTACCCTCCCTAAAGGAGAACTTGAGAAGCAAGATGTATGCAAAGGATGCACCTTGATGAAGTACACAAAATCTACATTCTATGATCAGGATAGAAGAGCACATGCAACCTTGGAAAGGATTCATTGTGATGTCTATGTACCTTTCTGAACAAAAGTGTTGGATATTATTCATGCAGAAGAAGCATGAGACATTCTCCAAGTTCTTAGAATTCAAGGCAATGGTTGAGAAGGAAACTAGAAAGAACGTGAAGTCTCTTAAGAGAAATAATGAAGGTGAATACATGTCAAATGAATTCAAAAATTTATGTGTTAAAGAAGACATTCGACGAGAGCTGACAACACCCAAAAACCCACAGTAGAATGGGGTGGCTAAGAGAATGCACCATAACATTTTGGGAGTTGCAAGGGCTATGTTGCATTACTAACACATACCACTTCATTTGTGGGCAGTCACATGCAAGACAACAACATGTTTGGAGAAACAGATTCCTCACCATATTCTGGGCATGATTACACTAGAGGATGCTTTTTCAAGGAGAAAGTTAGATGTGTCTCACATAAGGATTTTTGGAGCCTCTGTTTACTGCCATGTCGCCAAATAATCCAGGAAGAAGATTGAGCCTATAGTAGAATTGGGGTTATTCGTGGGTTACAAAAAAACTCCCTGCAACTACTATGCATACTTTCCATCCCTCATAATGATAGCTGCACATAGGGATGTAAAATTTGATGAGGATAAAGTGATGTAGCACTCTAGTGAGAGGGATATTAACATCCCACCAGAGGAGGAGATTTCAGCTCCAAAGGACGAGTCTCAGGAAGTTGTGGAGGAGCCATAAATGGAGGATCATAGAGGAGGAAGAGTGGAGACATCCACTCAACTAGAATCTTTCAGAGAGGGTAGGAAAAAGACTAGGGAAGCTAATAGACATGCACAGGATGTGATGGAGAATGTGGGAGATCCTTCAAATTTGTGGAGGTAGAGAAGGTCATCTGATTAGTACACTGGATACATGGCTCTAATGAATTAGCTTGTAGAGACTAAGCCATAATCTTTCAAGGAAGTAGTGGAGAAAACTGTATGGATTGATGCAATGGTGGAGGAATACAAATTCATTGTAAAGGAAAGTGTTTGGGAAGTGGTTTCAAGACCAACAGATAAACTAGTTGTAGGTCTAAGATGGATCTTCAATGTTAACAATGTAGTATATGGATGCATAGAGAAGTATAAGGCCAAATTTGTGGCCAATGGGTACAATCAAGTTGAGGGAATTGACTATGAAGATACCTTTTCTCTTATATCAAGGTACTCATCGGTGAGATCAATTCTTGCATTGGTTGCACAGATGGGGTGGAAGATCCATGAGATGTCTGTAAGAATAAAATTTCCCGATGGGGTTATTAAGGAGGAGGTGTACATTCAGAAAAAAAAAGGGAAAAAAAGTCTTTAAGAATTTTGATCTAAAGTCTCATGTGTGTAGTGTGAAATGAGCATTGTATGGTCTCAAACAAACACCTCGAGACTCGTACACCGGGATCTAAAGTTATCTCATAGGTTTAGGATTCATAAAAAATGAAGCAGATGCAAACCTCTATCATATCTTGCTAGAAGTTAAATTGGTTATTATTGTATTATATGTTGATTATTTGATTTTAACTCATGATGATCAGCTAATTATATCTTACAAGGAGGACGTTTCAAGTGAATTTGAAATGAAGGACATGGGTATCATGCACTACTTCCTCGGTTTGGAAGTATGGTAAGGATATGGTGAACTATTTGTATCTCACGGTAAGTATGAAAATGAGATACTAGAGGGATCCCACATGGATATTTTTAAGCCCATGGAGACACCTGTAGTGACCAACTGGAGGAAAGAGGATGCCACCTCAGATGAAGAAGTGGACGCTACCATTTATCGATAGTTAGTTAGTTCAATAATGTATTTCATGAATACAAGATGAGATATATGCTATGTAGTCAACCAACTGAGTGAAGCTATAGTTGGGCCAAGAAAATTATTTTGGAAGGAAGCTAATCATGTTTTATGGTAACTTATAATTGTTATACTCCTATAGTAATAGGTGTCATATTTCATGGTTGACTGGTTAAAGTGCCTAATATGTTCATACCTTTTACTGGTTGCAAAAGGTTTCCATTTTATCAAAAAATCAAAAAATGTGTAAAAAATGTAAATAGGGTATGACCTAAAAGAAAGATCAAAGGGAAAAAATAATGAAATGGTCAAAAAGAAAGAAATGAACCCGAAATAAAAAAGACCAGGAAAGTGTGCAAGTCCAAATGCCACTACTATATCATTTTTGCAAATAAAGCATTGTGTGCAGCTTGTATACTTCATGCCACAACTGATGAATGGCCAAACAACTTAATCTTGGTCAATTCATGTTTAAATTTCCTGTTTTAGAGAGAGAGAATAAAATCTGACCTAACTATTTAATCTTGGAAGATAAGTAGATAGGTAGAGAAGTAAAGGTGCCCAACTGTTTAATCTGATCCCTTGGAAGAAATAAGTGTAGATTTAGGTAGGCTTACCATGCAAAGAAAATCAAATTTGAAAAGGGTTTTCCAGTCTAAATGCACCCAAAGAAAAGAAGAAAAAATTCTAGGCAAAGTAAGCTGGGTAGGTACACTGGTGTCGCAAAATGAGACTTGTGATAGGTTTTGTCTCTAAAAAGGTGTTGATCTAATCTCTATCACAATTAATATGGTAGTTTTACATGTTGGAGCAGTTCAAGTGAGGCATGACTAACTCCCCTCTACATTTCTCCCAAATCACTTACTAGCATTCCCCCACGGTTATGGAGATCTGCTCAATACTCCTAGTTCACCTCATTTCATGAAAAAGACTAAGTGAAACTCTGTTTTGCTTAGAAGAAAAGAAGCCATATTTCTTGCACAAACCCCTTTTTTTTCCCCTTTAAGCCTAAGTTTCCTAAACTTGGTGCTTTCAGTCAAAACCCATATTAACTATTGACTTATTTATATAGCTCCCTAGGCTTATTTCCCTTTTTCCCGTATTATGTATAAGAAGCCCTAATATGTAATATATCCCCGCCCTAGTTGAAATATAACCATAAGTATGTTCTTTGGGAATTAATAAGTTTATTTGAAACTTATTAAGAACCCCCATCCCCACACCCAAAGGAACTAATCAACATCTAGTTGATTAATAACCAAGCCCTAGGCTCTTGAACCAAGAAGCCATGCCCATTTGACCTTCTACAATGCAATTCTACGATTGAAAATCGTGAATAGCATTATCGCATATATATAAAACTTCACCCCTTGACTTCCGCTATGCGATCCCGTGATGCGATCTGATCGCATATCGCACATTGCATATCGCAATTGCAAATTGCAAAATCGCGCTTTTCACCCCGCTGCCTTTGTTTTTCACTTTGGACTTCCGCGATGCAATCCAGCGATGTGATCTAATCGCAAATCGCAAGTCACATTATCGCATGTATATAAAGCCTCCAAACCCCTGCCCTCTGCCGAGTGCGATATTACGATTGCCCGTCACCTGTCACGTCATCTGTCCCGTACCTCCTGCTGATGTCATCCGTCCTTCAAATCAAATTTTCCCGCCAAGAATTCTTTTGTCAAGTAAAGGGTAAAAATACCATTTTTTTATATTCTACAGCATATAGCGCTCTGCGCTCTCTTGCAATATAATATCATTGAGTTCACAGCTTAGGCGTTTCAACCTCCTCTTCATCAGAAAAGCCATCGACGCATCAAATGCCATGATTTCTCAGCAATCGTCGTAGCCACAGAAGGACCTAGGGGAATGAATCAAAGGCCGTAGAACAACCTCCAGCACCCCAGCAAACAGGTGTTCATCCAGTTGCCCCATTACCCTCGGGAAAGGGAAATTTTGGGAGTTTTTGCTAGACAGTGGTGAGCAGAAGTGAACAAGTCAAAGAGTATCAGAGGAGCCATGAAGTGTATCAGTGTAGAATTAAAGGCAAAATCAAATCAGTATTAAAAAATATCAGAACCGACTAAGAGAAGCAGATCAGAGTTAAAGCGTAGTAAAGACTACTAGATGCACACAGTTATTGTAGAAGACACTCGTGGGCCAAACCCTAAGAGTCAACATCCAGCACAGCCTAAGTTGGATGTTTCTACTTTGCTTGTAAATTATGTTAGGTTAAACTTAGATATTATCTCAGAACTTTTATGAGATACCGGTTGTACATATTTTTTTGTATAAATACCCCCTTCCCTAGAGTTTTGAAGAGGTTGGGTATGTGTAGATTTCCTTAGACTCTGTTGTAATATTGAACTTTGGAATAAAAGGCTGCTAGAATTCATTGTTGCTGAACTCTCTGGATATGTGATTGTTGGCAGAGGACTATGTTACAGAATTCTTGAACCATTTCGTGGATCAATAAGTCTTTCTTACTTGTATTTTCAGTTTCTGCGTTTACTATATCATATATGTTTCATGATCTTAATAATAGAGAAAAAGAATAGCCCAAAATTTTCTTGAGTGCACTCTGTGTTCAATCTCTATTACTGTTTATGTTTTCTTCAGAATTAGCATAAACAGTGAATTCTTAATTGCTCATGTTTCCTCTGGTTCTTACACATTGATTACATGCTAAGAAATTCTTATTTGTTTCTTGGTCATAATCATTCACTTTCCCTCTATCTGCATGATGAAGGATTCTTAATTTCCCTTCACCCACAAATTTCATTCCATCTAATTCCAGCTTACAGATTGTTCCATGGTTGATTACCTTGCTCTGTAGTACCTCTTTCTGTCAAAGAAACCATATCCATAGTTCATCCTCATTGACTCCATCATGCCCAATGGACTGAACTCTTCAATTTTGCCTCTCTGTCCTATTGAATCTCACCACCCAAACTCAAAAGAAAATGCTTGTACTTTATAACTAGCCTAAAATACCTCAAAAACAAATCTGAATTATAAAGAGAGAGCCCTCTCTGGATGTAGGTCGGCTAGAACCTGCGTCTAAAAGATTGGTCTGTGGTTACCTCGGCTGTATTCTCTTTCTCACAAATTTTCGGAACAACCTGAGTGATAAAATTGTTGGCGACTCCACTGGGGATCTGAATAATTTTTTGTTACTATTTTTTATTTTATAAGCTACAGATGGAGCATGAAGTTAGCCAGGTAGCCTTTGAAACTGCTTTTGCTTTGCAATTGTAGAAGTAAATAAATGCTGCTTCAGTCTATCTTCGGTCTAGTTTATGTTTTGAATAGTTGGTTTCAAATACCTAATCAGTTCCCCTTGTCAAATAAAATCTTTAAGAAAGTTTAAATCTCATATTGAAAGCCTCTTAAAGAAATAATAAAAGTTGTTTCAAAAAATCACAAAAGATCAAAATAATCATAAAAACACTCAAAATTTGGTTCCCTGGAGAATTAAACCTTTTCTTCAGAACTGTTTTATAGGTTTAGATCTGATCTGTGATGGTGGACAGGGATCAGACACACAAAGGTTAAAATCATCCACCTCGTGACTCCACATCAATTTCACAATCAAGACTCCACTGGAGAAATGAACCTGAAAGAACTGTATGAAAAGGTCAAGTTTTTGACTTGGATTGTTATCCAAGACATTATGTTCTTTCTCATTGATATGATTTTTCAATGTATATTATATTTTAGAAATGATTCTAGATTAAGTTTTATTTATTTTCCTTCCAAAAATATAGATGAAAAGTCTCCTTACACATTTGAACAACAGTCTTCTAATTCTTATGAAGATCATTTTTCAATTAATGAGAATCCAAAAATCAAGACCAATCATCCAATCCCTGAACATATTCCGCTACCTCATAAAGTTCCTGATAGGTATAAACCACTCATTTTGCCTCCTACACTCAACGCTTTCCCTAATGATTATCACAAGTATCTCTCAAGGTTTGATGGAGAGAATGGTGTCACGACCCACAAACATATTCAAGTTTTTGAAGATTATCTTAACTTATTTAAAGTGGATGAAGAGGATGTTAGTATTAGGCTTTTTTCTCTTTCTTTGCAAGGAAAAGTTAGGAGTTGGTTCAAAACCTGGCCTGAGGCAAGCATCTCAAACCTTGAGCAGTTTCTCAAACTCTTCTTTGATAGATGGATAATCAAAATCAATCTCCTCATGATCATTGAAGAATATAATCAACTAAAAAGACATCCAGATGAAACAGTACAACAATTTTCAGATAGATTCAATCAAATCTATCATTCAATACCATTGAATATAAGACTTCCCCTTGATTCAGCTCTACTACATTACCCAAGAGCATTTGATTCAGAAATAGAATTTCATCTGAGAGAAAGAAATCCCTCCACTATGGAACAAACAAAAAACATGGGCGTGGATCTGGAGGTTAATTTGAAAATGAGAGAAGAGAAGCTGAAAACAAAAAAAGAGGAAAAACTGGACATTTTGCTGAAAAAGAAAAGGAAATGATGAGAGAGATCACAATAAAAGATAAATGTTTAGTTCAAAATCATCATGACACATTTGTTTCACAAGAAGAAAAGATTGATATTCATGAACAAATTCCTACCAACTCAATCTTCCATAGATCAAATGACAAATTTGTAGAACAATATGTGGAGGACCAATCTCCTGATCTACTCTGTGCATGTGATAACATTGCTTCTTTTAATGATACGCCCAAATATGATCAATATAATGATGATTATGTTCCTCAAAACGAAATTAACCTTGCAGAGGAATCAGAAGCCAATTTGGGGAACAAGGAAATTCAAGTTCAACAACTCAAAAGTGGTGATCAGCTTGTCCATTTCAGCAGTAAGGATGAGGAGGAAAGAGTAGAAAATTTTGAAATCGGTGAAGGAACTTTACCATTTTGTTTTGATTCATTTCAGTTTATCAAAAATAACTATCATGCAATTAGAAATCAAATGTCTACAGGTCTTGATATTAACCATCTAGAGGGCAACAAATCTTTGTTCAAAACTTATCATATCTAGATTTGCAGCCCCAAAATACCATTGAAAGTCAGGTTGTAGAAGAAAGCTAGGAAGCAACAACATATGATCAAAAAATCCAAGTTGATTTCATGCCTCTTTGTTTTGAATCATCTGAATTGTTTAAAGAAAAAGAAGAGCAGCTTGTAGAAATCTATCAAGTCCCATTTGAACCTACATGTAATAAGCTACAACAATCCTTCCAAATTCTGTACGATCCAATAGCTGACAGGTTGAATGATAAAAGAAATCAGAATTCTTTTCCATTAATAGACTGTGAGAGTCAAAAACAAGATGATAATGGTTTTACAAGACAGACATTACAATCAGTAAAATTATCACCGCAAAGAACAGTTAAAAACATACATGGTGATAAAAACAAAAGTAACTTTTCAGTTTCATGGCATGAAAGTTATCCAGAACATTTGTACAGTTGTTTGAATTAGTTCGAAATTAGTGTATATATTTTCTAGGATACTTTTGTACAGTTTCTAGATTCAACAAAGGAGATCAAGAATTTCCTTATCTTCTCAAAGATTAAAAAAGTCAGATTTGATTGCAAGATCTCAATTTTAAACACCATCAAACACAAGAAACACAAGTCACTAATGTATATAATGCTTAAGTGGTTGCATTGGTTGTTTCATTTTACCTAACTAGTAGTCAAAAAGCTAATTAGAGTAAAGTAGGTAGGATTTCAGTTTGTTTTAATTTAGTTTTCAGTAATTTAGAAAATAAATCCTTAAATTTTTTAATCCAAGATCTTGATGATTTGCTAATTTGGTTTGGAAGTTGCAACACTTTTTGTTTCAGATCAAATCTCAAGTTGTGCAGGAGAAAATTAAAAAGATTTTGATGGAAAAAGGTTGAAAGCTCCTGCCCAAGAGACAAGGTGCTCAAGAAGGATTCAAGGAGAAAAATCAAAAAAATCAAAAAATGTGTTTAAATGTGGATTGGATAGTAACTTGTTGTAGTTGAAGCTCGAAGAGAATGCCCTAAGATTCAGAAATGTGCTGTGATATAAACAATACAGCAACTAGTGAAGGAAAATTTCAGAGCTTAGCAAAATTTATACAGAAGGCCATTTGACCTGCTGTTCTTGACTTTCCATAAGGGAAATCCATCCCCAAGTGGAGCGAGTGTTATACTCCTATAGTAATAGGTGTCATGTTTCATGGTTGACTGGTTAAAGTTCCTAATATGTTCATACCTTTCACTAGTTGCAAAAGGTTTCCATATTATCAAAAAATCAAAAAATGTGTAAAAAATGTAAAGAGGGTATGCCCTAAAAGAAAGATCAAAGGGCAAAAAGAATGAAATGGTCAAAAAGAAAGAAATGAACCCCAAATAAAAAAAGACCAGGAAAGTGTGCAAGTCCAAATGTCACTACTATATAATTTTTGCAAATAAGGAATTGTGTGAAGCTTGTATACTTCTTGCCACAACTGATGAATGGCCAAACAACTTAATCTTGGCCAGTTCATGTTTAAATTTCCTGTTTTAGAGATAGAGAATAAAATATGACCAAACTATTTAATCTTGGCAGATAAGTAGATAGGTAGAGAAGCAAAGGTGCTCAACTGTTTAATCTGAGCCCTTGGAAGAAATAAGTGCAAATTTAGGTAGGCTTACCATGCAAAGAAAAGAAAAGTTGAAAATGGTTTGCCAAGCTAAATGCACCCAAAGAAAAGAAGAAAAAATGCTAGGAAAAGTAAGCTGGGTAGGTACACTGGTGTCGCAGAATGAGACTTGTGATAGGTTTTGTCTCTAAAAAGGTGTTGATCTTATCTCTATCACAAGTACTATGGCAGTTTTACAAGTTGGAGCAGTTCAAGCGAGGCATGAGTAACTCCCCTCTACATTTCTCCCAAATCACTTACTGGAATTCCCCCACGGTGATTGAGATCTGCTCAATACTCCTAGTTCACTTCATTTCGTGAAAAAGACTAAGTGAAACTTTGTTTTGCTCAGGACAAAAGAAGCCATATTTCTTGGACAAACCCCTTTTTTTTCCCTTTAAGCTTAAGTTTCCTAAACTTGGTGATTTCAGTCAAAACCCATATTAACTATTGACTTATTTATATAGCTCCCTAGGCTTATTTCCCTTTTTCCCGTATTATGTATAAGAAGCCCTAATATCTAATATATCCCCGCCCTGGTTGAAATATAACCATAAGTATGTTCTTTGGGAATTAATAAGTTTATTTGAAACTTATTAAGAACCCCCCTCCCTGCACCCAAAGGAATTAATCAACATCTGGTTGATTAATAACCAAGGCTCGGGCTCTTGAACCAAGAAGCAGCGCCCATTTGACCTTCTGCGATGTGATTCCACGATTGCAAATCGCAAATCACAATATATTATATATATAAAACTTCGCCCCTTGAATTCCGCTATGCGATCCCGCAATGCGATCTGATCGCACATCGCACATCGCATATCTCAGATATCATATAGCAATCGTAAATCGCAAAATCACGCTTTTCACTCCACTGCCTTAGTTTTCCCCTTTGGACTTCCGCGATGCGATCGATCAATGCGATCTAATCACAAACTGCAAGTCGTATTATCAGATGTATATAAAGCCTCCAAACCCCTGCCCTCTACCAAGTGCAATATTGCGATTGCCCGTCACCTGCCACGTCATCTATCCCATACCTCCTGTTGACGTCATCCGTCCTTCAAATCAAATTTTCCCGCAAAGAATTATTTTGTCAAGTAAAGGGTAAAAATACCATTTTTGTTATATTCTACATCATATGGAGCTCCACTCTCTCCTACAATATAATGTCATTGAGTTCACAGTTTAGGCGTTTCAACCGCCTCTTCATCAGAAAATCCATCAACGCATCAAATGCCACGATTTCTCAGCAATCGCCATAGCCATAGAAGGACCTAGGGGAATGAATCAAAGGGCATAGAACAACCTCCAGCACCCCAGCAAGCAGGTGTTCATCCAGCTGCCCCGTTACCCTCGGGAAAGGGAAATTTTGGGCGTTTTTCCAGACAACGGTGAGCAGAAGTGAACAAGTCAAAGAGTATCAAAGGAGCAATAAAGTGTATCAGTGCAGAATTAAAGGTAAAATCAAGTCAGTATTAAAAAATATCAGAACCGACTAAGAGAAGCAGATCAGATTTAAAGAGCAGTAAAGACTATTAGATGTGCACAGTTATTGCAGAAGACACCTGTGGGCCGAACCCTAAGAGCCAAGTTCCAACACAGCCTAGGTTGGATGTTTCTACTTTGCTTGTAAATTACATTAGGTTAAACTTAGATATTATCTCAGAGCTTTTATGAGATACCGGTTGTACATATTTTGTTGTATAAATACCCCCTTCCCTAGAGTTTTGAAGAGTTTGGGTATGTGTAGATTTCCTTAGACTCTGTTGTAATATTGAACTTTCGAATAAAAGGTTGCTGGAATGCGTTGTTGCTGAACTCTCTGGATATGGGATTGAGGGCAGAGGACTATGTTACAAAATTCTTGAATCATTTCGTGGATCAAAAAGTCTTTCTTACTTGTATTTTCAGTTTCTCTGTTTACTATATCATATATGTTTCATGATCTTAATAATAGAGAAAAAGAATAGCCCAGAATTTGCTTGACTGCACTCTATATTCAATCTCTGTTATTTTTTATATTTTCTTCAGAATTAGCATAAACAGTGAATTCTTAATTGCTCCTATTTCCTCTAGTTCTTACACATTGATTACATGCTAAGAAATTCTCAATTGTTTCTTGGTCATAATCATTCACTTTCCCTCTGTCTGCATGATGAAGGATTCTTAATTGCCCTTCACCCACAGATTTCATTCCATCTGATTCCATCTTACAGATTATTCCATGGTTGATTACCCTGCTCTGTAGTACCTCTTTCTGTCAAAGAAACCATATCCAAGAGTTCATCCTCATTGACTCCATCATGCCCAATGGACTAAACTCTTCAGTTTTGCCTCTCTGTCCTATTGAATCTCGCCACCAAAACTCAAAAGAAAATGCTTGTATTTCATAACTAGCCTAAAATACCTCAACAATAAAGCTAAATTATAAAGAAAGAGCCCTCTCTGGATGTAGGTTGGCTAGAACCTGCATCTAAAAGATTGGTCTGTGGTTACCTCGGCCGTATTACTTTTCTCACAACTTTTGGGAACAACTTGAGTGATAACAATAACCACTACCCAGTTTGGACTATGTTATAGACAAACATAGGGAGTGAAGTTGTGTGGCTTCACAAATGTATATTTGGTAGGGATTCCATCAAACCAAAATAGCACACCAAGTGGAATTTTCAATGTTGGTTTTCCAACTATTTCTTGGTACAATAGGAAGCAAATATTTTTAGCTCTTAGCTCAACAGAAGTAAAATACATGTGTGCAAGTCAAGACACATGTGAGGTGATCTAGATGAGAAATATACTTGTGGGACTGTTTGGTCATATGATGGATCCAACTGTGATCTACTTTCATAATCATAGTTGCAACAAGCTCTTTGAAAGTCCATTCTTTCACAATCAATCCAAGCATATAGATATCAGGTATCACCATTTACAAGATTGTGTGTAGAGGCGGATAATATTGCTAGAATACATTACTATAGAGGAACATGATGTTGATATTTTGACAAAGTACTTGTCAAGAGGGAAGTTTGAGTTCCACAGGTGCATGATAGGGGTGGTTGATAAGCCCTTTCTTGCTAAGAGGGAGTGTTGAAAAATATAGCAAGAAAATATTAGTTTGAATTTTTCATGGTGAAACTAGAGATAATTTGAATTTCCACATCAGTAAAAATCTTCGAGAGAGTTAACTAATGTGAAATGGTTCTTGTCACTCAGTCAACTCAGTTAAATCAAGTTTTAGGGCTTGATTTCATTTAAGAATGAGTGATTGGTAATTTATAGTAATCTAATTGAGTTATATTAGGTTGTGTTTAGTTAAAATTTTTCCAACTATTGGAGGAACAAGTGGAAGCCCAGTTATGTAGTGTGACTTTAGTTAACTGATCAATCAACCCAAAATATCTAATCCATGCAGAGAATTCGAGTTAACTAGTTGAGGTTGAGATTCCAAGGTGTTGAAGGTCCCGAAAATCGGGTCAACAACAAGGGGGATACCTGCCCAGTCCAGACCTTGGTTGGCAGCTCCTTATCCGTTTGGTATAGCGAGTCCGACTGGGGATATGGGACCAGTTTCCCAATTCAGTGTGTGTGTGTGAGAAATATGGGTATTTCTATTCTAAATGGAATACTTCTATCCTAATTATAATCTAATGCTATGCTTTTGTATTCTAATAAACAGAAAAACATCAAAATTTATGCTAACTCGGGGTGTGATCTTTCTTCTATGCGCTCTAAAAAGATTTCAAACAATGACTCGTAATAAAGATCATTCAATGATTATAAGAAAATAATTCAATAAATATGAACTACTTCGTATAATAAGTTAGACGAAACATTTGTGAAAAATTATCGCATAAATAAGCTATTCATACACTAAACATAAAAAAATAGTTATCACCGTACAAGAGTGCCAAATGATAACTCAGGAATCCACGCTGTAATATATAAACAACTGAACATTGAATATCACTTTAATGCATAAGCAGAAATGGTTAAGAGATAAAAGTACCATTTATAACTAGTCCTACTCATGAGCTTCAAGTGACAATTGATTTATCTCTCCTTGATTTAACATCCACTAA
>APFE031524147.1:0-16854 GCA_000404065.3 Pinus taeda | reverse complement strand
GAATAGTTGTGAGTTTCATTCAATTTATGGACCCATTTTAGAAAAATTATGTGTTGAGTGCTTGAATGTTGACTAACCCTAAAAAGTGGCCTAAACCAATATTACAAGTTATTAAATATCGAGAGAGGTCAATATTAGAGGTAACATAACAAATTGATGTGTTTTTTTGGTATGAGATAGCACAAGAAACACAATTATATGATCATGGAATGAAGTATTAGGCTACATAAAGAAATAAAGGAATTGGAGATCATGGGGAGAAAGAAGTCAATTGTGACCGAAATGTAGTTTTGAATAACCTCTTGTTGAGCATGGATATCAACTATAAGTGTGAATCGATCATAAATGAATTTGGATACCAACCAAAAGTGAGAATCAACCAAACATTAGTCAAATAATGAGGTTGACATGGAGTAGGAATTGATTGGACCTCATCCAATGAATCACACCACATTATAATAAGTACAAAATACATGTGGATTGAGTCAAATTTTCAAAAGAAGGTGCAGATGTACTCAATATAACCTTGGTTTTAAAAAGTACATTTATGTATTATGGATTCTTGTACAAATGAATTACATTAAGGAAAATAGTCTATTCAACTTGTTAGTATTCAACTTGATAATTTAGTTAGTTAATAAAGAAAATGAAAAATTATGTTGTCAATTGATTCAATCAAGTATTAGTCAATTGAGTCATATACATTGCAGAATCTAACTAATGTAAGTTGGGTTTTAGTCAATGATATCAGTTCCTTATTAACATCAATTTACAGTTGAGTAATCTGTATTATAGAATCTAAGTAATGTGAGTTGGGTTTTATTCATTAATATTAGTTCCTTATTGACATCAGTTAACATCCAGTTGATAATATTTTGTTTACGTCAATGAAAGTATGGCACTGACAAAAGAGGTTTTAGAGTTTCACTAATAGTTATAGAATAGTAGTAGACTCTAACCATTGAATAATGTCCTAGTTGACTCAAGTCATCATCATAAATTAGATTTGAGTCATAGTTAGAGTTTTTCTCGATGTAAATGTAAAATATAGACTCTAGTTCATTTCTAGAGAGCCAAAAGTATAAATAACCCATTGCGTAATGCCCATAATAGATGAAAACATGGTAGAAAAATAAAAAGTACAATAGAGTTTGAAGAATCAACAAAAACCTAAAGAAAGCATATGAGATTGGTTGAGTTAATGAAAATATCTAGACTGAGAAGTAGAAAAATGAGTTGAGGATGAGAAGTTGTTGGGAGGCCTCTAAGGCCTCTGTAAAATTCATCATAAATGAACACATTAGACATTGGAATAAGTGAACATATGAATCTATAAGTAATACATACATGATAAAGAGAACCTAATGTATGATTAGTTCGAGCAAGTACAACCACTCCAACCATATCTCTATTGTATAAATGTTCTTGAAGAAGGAATATGAAGTCGATTGGTTAACTTTCTCAAATATCTCCCTTGAGAATCATGTATGTGCTTAATATTCTTGTTGAGATTAATGTCCTTTCTTGAATGTAGGTAGATTACAACAATCTTATTTTAAGGGTAACTAAGATTCTAGACCTAGTCCACATTACATTAAATGGCTTCAATACTTATATTATTATAATATGTAATAGGCCTATAAGCCTTTATTACAATCCGTAAGAGGATCCTAATAATGTGTTATAAAATGTGTACATGTTTATTATAAATTTCACATTTTCATTTGTGTGAAGCATTGACTTCCATAAACATTTTTAACATGGAAATACCAATCTAATTCAAACATGATCTACAATGAGTTATGAAAATTTATAATTAACAGCAATGTATTATGCCTATAACTTTAATAAATACCCTTTAACATTAACGATAATTCCATGTTCACTTTAAGATATTAAATAGAATTAACATTAATTCCATGTTCATGTTAAAATATTAAATGACATTCAGTGAACCTAACATTTAAAAATATAATTATGAATTATATTGTGATCATATTGCTTTAATTTAATCATATTGCATATGTATTTTCTACCATTTTAAAACATATCACAAATGCACCTCATATTAGTGTGAACTTAACATTTAAGAATATACTTATGAATTATAATGTGGTCATATTGCTTTAATTTAATCATATTGCATATGTATTTTCTACCATTTTAAAACATATCACAAATACACCTTTTTATATTAGCATAACCTAACAACAGTAAATGCTTAAGTATAAAAATGATATGATAATTTGGGTTTAATTTTTATTCTAATAAGTCAAAGTAAGTACAAAATTTTATATGGAAATGCCAAAAAATATGAAATTTTGAATGACTAAATAAAAATATATACAAAAGTCTATATTGAAATCCCCAAAAAATATGAACTTTTGAATGAATTAAATAAAATAATATACATAAGTCTATATTGAAATATATATTAAAAAAAAGGAAAATGAAGCTAAAAAGTTGAAGTGATTAGATATCTTATTTAAATTATTTATTTTAGTAATGTTTCCTAGTAAAAAAGTTAATAAAATGACAATTTAAAAATTCATTAATTACATATATAATATTAACTTGATTAATAAATATTTTTGTGGGAATGGTGGGAATGAAGTGTGGGGTCAAAATTTTGTGTAGGGGTACAATTATAATTTTCATATTCATGGGTTTAGGTCTTATATTAAACAATTAGCCTAAAGTTTATGGTTTGTATAAAGGGTTATTTCTAGTATCAAATAGGAACATAAAAAAATTAGCTATAGTGAAAGATTTATACATGTTAATCCATTATTTAAAGAAGGGCTCTACTCCGACCAATGTCTCAACATATTTCTTCACATAATTAGACTTCTCTTGTATCAATTTACATGCTTAAACACAACAAAGTGTTTGATCTCTAGAAGGAACTAGGTTTGAACATAAAGGTACATACAGGTTAATGAAGGGTCCTTTTTCCCTATTCCCTGATGTTCGAGAAAAGTGTGGTGCCTAGTTGGATGAGCACACATGGTACGTATGCATGGGCTGATGCATGAAAGTTTGGGTCAAGGCTACTAAAAAAGGTGATGGGGTTTCACTTCAACCCTAGTTGAAATTGGTGGCTCATAGTTCTCTCTATTTAGAGAACTTAGTGAGTGTTGCAAATCAATTTTGCCGTAGTTTAAAGACTACTATAGTTGAAGAAATGGAGGAGAAAAGTCAAAATGGTGACTCTCCAAATTAATTTAATTCATAAAATTCAAATTTTGTCTTTTACTAGATTCATTTTGGAATATATATACATTTACATAGGGTAGTTTTGGGATGAAATACACAATTTTTTAGATTAAAGGTTTTGTTTAAATAAAAACATAATATTTTATATTAAAAGTTAATTTGAAAGTATTTTACTATTAAATTACATATTTATAATGTAAAATTTTACTATTAATTTTTTTATAATAAATATATTATTATTATAAAAATCACATATATAAATATATTAAAATCACAACACTAAAGATTCATATTTAAATTATATAATTTGGTAGAAATATAAATTTGTTAATTTGAATAGATATATAATTTGTATAAACATTGTTTAATTCAACATGAAACTTGAAAAGTAAAAAACATCTCTATGACTTAAAATCTAATAAACTTAACATATCTAATGGCTTCATCCACAACCTTTAAATAGTTAATCAAAGGTAAATCGAAGCTCAAAACCTTTATTGCTCCTCACTAAAAGTGGAGTCCATCAACACTACTTGCTTTTAAATCAACCTCCCCAAGATTAATTTATCCTCTAAATCCACAAAGCCCAAGACAACTAGGGCCCTCCTTACTAGCTTCTCACGCAACAAAAGAATCAGTTTCTGGCTCCTCGACCATTGGTCTCCATAAATGAAAATATATTGTTGAATGTTGACCACCGTTCTCCATAAATGGAAATATATTGTTGAACGTTTAAAAGCAATCGATGAATTTAGTTTTCACTTCTCATTTGTCAGTGCATTTTTTAGTTGTCATTTGTCATTTAATACATGTTTGCTTTATGCCTCACTATCAATCCTTATCATACATTATTGTATGAACTACTCTCTGTAAGTCTTCATTTAATTATCAATTTATCACAATTTTTATTTGATAATTTCGTTTATTAATTTTTTAATATTAAAAGTAACAGGGAAAGTGGTATATATATATGATTATCTTGTATATATATATATAAATATTATATTATATATATATATATTATACAATATTTTTACCTTAAAAAAGTAGCTTGTATTTGTTTTTTATGATTTTCGGAGAAAAATAGATAATTGAAATTATAATATAAGTTTTAAAATTATATAATTTTAATTAATATTTTACTAATTTTTTAAAAATTGAATATAATTTAATATATGTGAGGTAATTTAAGATAAAGTGTTTTTTAATTTTTTATTTTTTCCTCATTTCAGAGGTGTTTTGGGAATCCAACCATTTTCCACAAAGAGTTTATGAGAATTAGTTATATTTTAGCATGGCTATTTTTTCATTGGGCTGACATAATCGAGAGATAATCTATAGTAAGGTTGATCAATTACTTATTTTTTTGGCATCTAACTCTTTATCAATATATTTCTCTAAATTTGATTTAAATAATTTTTAAATTCTTTATTAAAAAATAACTTATTCTTTTATTTTTCAATAGTTAAGCCAAGACTAAATAGTATTATCCCATCCCCACTTGAGTTGAAGGTGTTTTTGGCTAGAGTTAAAACAATTTTAGAGAACCTTTATCTTCCATGTTGTTGAACTTGTTCTTCAAATGTATGCTCTTAATAAAAAAATACTTGCTTTATGTTGAATTTATTCCTCAAAAATATGCTCTTAATAAAAGAAATACTTGCTTTATGTTGAACTTATTCTTCAAAAGTATGCTCTTAATAAAAGAAATACTTACTTTATGAATAAGACAAAATATATTGTATTCCCTTTAATTTTAAGATTATAGATTATAAAGTTCTTCTTAATCAATTCTATCTTTTTCAAAGATTTCTCTAGAAATATTCCATAAAATTTGAAACAAAACATAAAAATCATTTAATTTAGCTCAAATTTAATCATTAATTTAAATGAATAAAATGATTAAGCTTATTAATAATAAATAAACAACTAAAAATTCGCTAATTTTTTTTTATTAAAAATCTATAAATCATAAATTATTTAATTATATTAAATTAAGTTGAAGAAGTTTTGAGTCATACATGATTTTTTTTAATATTGTTTCTATTTGTTGTTAATTATAAATTTGACTTTTTCTATTTTTTTTGGGAGTGAAACCCTAGTTGGGTTAGTTTAAGAAGTTTAAAATCATACATGATTTTTTTAATATTGTGTCTAGTAATTGTTGTTGATTACAAATTTGACTTCTTAAATTTTCTTGAAACAGATTTTTAATGGTTTACCAATTTACTATTTACTAAATATAGGAAAATACTCTAAAATTCTCTTTGCTTTTATTTGAAATTATATATATATTCCAAATCATAAGATATAATTGGTTTATAAAATTAGATTAGCGTAGAGATTTTTAAACAATATAAATATTTATTTTAAAATATAGTTTTTTTTAATAAATATATATAATAAAAATAAAAATAATTTTATGTAATATTTTTAATTATTTAATTTATTATACCATAGATATAATAAGAATATCTATTTTTTTAACTAACCGTGTAAAATTTTTTGATGTTATTTAACAATATAATAATAATTTCTCTCATTCATATATAATATAATTTAATTTTTAATGTTTTAGTCGTAAGTTTTTATATCTATTTTGAAGTTTTTCGATTTTGAAACTAAGTTCTATGATTTTTAAAATTTAAATATCTTCTTTTCAAATATTGAAAAAACAATTGATATAATTTTTTAAATTTTAATATTTTCTTATGTATTAGGTTTTTATATCGCTTAGCTTCTTTCGATATTGAAATTTAAGAAAACTATCTCGATTTGATTCTTTTAAATAAATATTTTTTATAATTTAATAATTAATTGGTATATGATTTAAAATAAAATTAATAAAGATTAAATAAATAAAAATCTGCAGCTTGATGGTAGCTTGGAAGCCCAAAAATTTACACATCCATGAGTTGGTGTTATTTATCCATGTGCTTCATAAATTAGGGTTTAGAGATGGAGATACTCAAAAATATAAACAACGTGGCAAAACAAAGAAACCGCAAATATCACGGATGAGTTGGTGCAAACTGTCACAGCGACCTTCCTTTAATAAAGTGTGAGCTCTCAGCTATGGTGGTGGACAATTCCAGGACGCAGAGAAGAATGCATTAAATGGGAAAACTCAGGGTTGGCCCATGAAAGAGATTGGTCTGTTAGGAGCCAAAAGTCGACACTGACATCACGTCATCATGCGCGAAGACGACGAAGGTGGAGGCGATGAAATAAGTAAAAACCAGAAATCCCACCCTGAGATTCCAATGCCATGAATGAAGCTATACGTTGCGATACCCTTGGCCTTCTCAATTATCCAAGAAAAAGTGATAATGATGTGAATTTATCTCCCTTGTTTTTTTATGGCCTTTTGGTTTTTCTTTCCATGGAGTGCAGTGCAGTGCAAGATTTGACCATTCTTTCAGTACACGCTACTGCATGTGTTAATGGCGCTCTAACTGTTCGGCATGCGTTCATGGGATGGTATTTGTATTTATGTGAAATAAAGAACCACAGCTGGGAGCCAATGTTTGCAGATTCAAACACATTATAATGATGATGGCGATACTGATGTGGACTTGTAACATAAATATATCACAATGTTTGGCGTATCTCTGGGCCTATTGCTAATTTCTGAATATGAAATCTGTGTCTTCGCCGTTGACAATTTACAGAAACCATGTGAATTGCGGTACTACTGGTGCTGCTCAACAATAGCCACAAGCTCTCTGAATATTCGCTCCTTTAGAGGACACCGGCATTCATGAGCACCACTGGCTATTAATGATTAGAAACCAAAAAAAACATCGGCATTAGAACCTCCTGGCTCCTGCCATGCATGTATCATGTGCATTTCCAAACCCATTTTTGTCGCGGGAGGGACAGAAACTTTTGAAATATGTGCTTAATCTGGATATACACTTAATGGCATTTGTAAACCCAATTTATGGCCAGAGTCGGATCCAAACGTTTTGAAATCTGTGTTTAAATTTACTGACGTTTTTAGTTATACCGTTTTTAGGTATTAGTAAATAGTAAATTAATGAGACGAGTGTGACCATTGTTCATAGTAATTGCTTCAAATTTAATTTGGAAATCAAAACTGAGTCAATGCTATGATATTATATGCAGTTGTCTATAATGTGGCTTTCTAAAAGTTTTTTTAGTGGGTTTTTTGGGTCAAAATCCTGCAGCAATTTATTGGAATAGTAAGTTTGGTAGTTAGTTTCTGCACAATCAAAGCTTCCGAGGGTTTTTCTGGATGCTGAATCCAAATATGTAGTTAAAAAACCATTTTAACTACAACAAATCAAGATTTAACCTCAATTTTTTCCACCTATTCCGCACCCGAATCTCCAAAAAAATCGCATTATAGACAACTCCATATTATATTGGGGTTTGTTATTACAATAAAAACCAAAGCTATATTATATTGGGATTTGCTATTACAATAAAAACAAAATCAATAAACTTCTAAACTTTAAACATTATTATGAATGATGAGTTAGTTAATTTAATTGATTTCTAATATAATGAATGTGTTAATTAATCAATCTAATTTAAATACATATTTAAGATCTTTCAGAATTTAATTTGAAAAAACAAAAACAATATAATTTAAATACATATTTAAGACCTTTCAAAATTTAATTGGAAAAAACAAAAACAATACAATGAATGCGGTAATTACTTAACCAATCTAATCTCAATACATACCTAAGACATTTCCAAATTTAATTTATGTTGTGTCATTTAAACTTTCCGAAAGAAAGCTATATTATATTGGGGTTTGTTATTACAACAAAAACAAAATCAATAAACTTCTAGACTCTAAACATTATTATAAATGACTAGTTAATTTAATTGATTTCCAATAAAATAAATATAATAATTACTCAAACCAATCTCATCTAAATACATTCTTAATACATTTCCAAATTTAATTTATCTTAAATGTTATTTAAACTTTTTGAAAATGTGTAAAAGTATATTTTAGGTATCATATTTAACCATAACCATAATACAATCATGTAATGTTTTTGAAATATGTTAACATGTTATAATTTTGATTTTATGATATCATACCATTAATTTTATTATATGGTATTATATTAGTGTATACCAAAAAAAAGTAATTTCATGATTCTATGTGATGTGACTAACCATATTAATACATTCTTAATACATTTCCAAATTCAATTTATGCTAAATGTCATTTAAATTTTTTGAAAATGTGTAAAAGTAAAAGTAATTTCATGATTCTATGTGATGTGACTAACCATATTAATACATTCTTAATACATTTCCAAATTATGCTAAATGTCATTTAAACTTTTTGAAAATGTGTAAAAGTGATTTTGATGTATATATTTAACCATAATACAATCATGTAATGTTTTTGAAATATGTTAACATGTTATAATTTTGATTTTATGATATCATATTATTAATTTTATGATATCATATTATTAATTTTATGATATGGTATTATATTAGTGTATAACAAAAAAAGTAATTTCATGATTCTATGTGACGTGACTAACAAGATTAATGGTATCATATTAGTGTGTAACAAAAAAGTAATTTCATGATTCTATGTCGTAAATGAATAATGGTTTTAAAATATTTTGATAAGTATTTTTTAAATAATAAAAAAATATAATTAATATAAATTAATAATAATGGATAATATTTTTATAAATATTATTCTGATTATATTAATTATATATATATACTATATATATATATATATAATATATATATATATATATATTTTTTGATAAAAGCTGAAATATCAAATTAAGGTTTTTTTTTTATAAAAGAAAACATTTTTTATAGGTTGAGTTTTTTTTTAATATTAAGGAACGGTAATATATGGAGAATAGGATGATGATTAAGAGTGATTTATCTTGTTTTACTATGGTAACATATAACTTATAATTTTTTAGATTTTTTTTTTTAATGATTTAAAAATATGAAGAGAAGTGATTTTGTTAAATTAAAAGGTCAAAAAAGTTAATAGTATGACAAATATTTGGAAAATTAGGTGTAATTTGAGTATATTATGGATAATTTACGAGAAAATACTTTTATCTTCAACTATATTAGTGTCATAAAGGAGCTCATGAAACTTTGTTATTATCTTAACTATGCGTTCTCCTTTACACTAGTTTAGACATATATATATTATTGAAATTAAGGTTGATTACCTCATAAATCCCTAGAAGTCCTTCTCGCACCACAATGTAATATTATCCTTATTCTAGAAATTGATCATTCCTTTATCTCAAAATGGTCTAGCCAAGACCTACCAAGCTTGAACCTAATGTGAATTTGGCTAGAATTTGAAGTAATTTAGGAAGCTTTTTGTTTTCCATTTTGTTTTAAATTTCAAAAGAGAAAGACTTATTTTAATGAGGAGAGGAGAATAATATAGGGCGTATTTTGTTTAATCTTAAAATTAAAAATTATGAATTGCTTTTAGATCTATTTTATCTTTCTCCTTAACTCTTTAAAAGTATTGCAACTCCAAACCTTACATCTTTATATGAGAGATTTTCTTTTCTCATATCCAAAAATATAATTGACTCATAGTGCATCCTCAATTCTTACATACATGTAGGAGTTCTTTCTTATCCCATATCTAGCAATATACTTATTTACAATATTTTCAAATTCATAATTTCTATTTTTCATTAATAATTTTCTCCATACTTTAATATCATTTTAATAAATACAATTCCAATATATTTATAAGAAAATACTTCCTCAAATTTTTATCATATACAAAAGTTTTATATGTTATTTTGTAGGTTTAATTATTATGACTTTTGCGAGTCATTATTAACACTTATATCTATTTATTTTTAATTGAAACATATCTCCAATAATATTCTAAGATATAGAATTAAATCTTATAATTTATAATATGGTTTAACTAATAAAATAATACATAAGTAAAATATTTTATATAAGATAAAGATTGAAATTTTTAAAATATTTTTATGGAGATTATAGATTTTTTCCATCTAACTTCCTTTTTTATATACCAATAAAATATACAAATCTACAATCGACCTAAATTCAAATGATAAAACATATAAAAAAATTAAGTATATACGACTGATCTCAAAGCCAACAGTATGCCATCGATTATAAACAAAACTATTTTAATGTTTTAATTAAAAAATTATCATAAAATTACTTAGATATCACGAATACTTTAAGATAGTGTTAAAAAAAAGTTTGTGCTGGTTCCTTTTGACTCCTCGTACTTCTTTTATCTCATTGGTTTCTATGCATCTCAGTCTTTCTTTCAATCTGTCTTTTCACCAACATCAACAGTTTCATGTTTTGTACTAATTACAGTACCAATCCATGAGCAGAGCGGATAAACAATGCTCAATTGTGCGCATTTTTATTTTTTAACAAAACCTTTTGAAAAAAAGTAAAACGTGCATGTGGGTTTGAGTGGCCAGAGCAGGAGGAGGAGGAGGAATGATTGATTAATTAGAATAAAAGCTTGCGATCATGTGCAAGGTAATTGCGATTGCGTGCATGCAAGCAATGCGGAGCGAAAAACAGTAGCGTCCCAGGAAGGCAATTTGCGTGAAATTATTAATAATAATTATAACAACGAACGGTTTTTGCTTGCCTGGGTGTTTTCCATGGCCTTATCGTGCCCGCACAGAAAAGGGATGACGATTCAGAGAAACGGGGATTATGATGCTGCAACGCAATCATTGATTGTAATTGCGTGCCCGGTAGGGTTCAAAGCTCTATAAACAAAACATCTTTTTTCTCTCTTTTGTCAATAATCTCTTTTGTTTGTTTTCTCGAGGAGTTTAGGGAAACGAGGCCAAACAGCTTTCTCAATGCGAAAAGTTACGTACGACGGAGAGACAAACTTCAGAAACTTATCGGATCATATTGTATTATCGTGGGTCCTGTCACGGGAGGATTTTGTAAAAAGTTAGTTTTTCTTCATAAAGTTTATCCAAATGAATGATTCTTCGGGTGCGTTCCCTGAGTGCATTTTTAATTGAGATTGGGTGGTCCATTCATATTTTTATCTTTGAAAATATAATTTTATTCAAAATAACTTTTCATAATGCCGTAATAATTTGGATAGTGATGGAAATTTTTGTGGTTGTTAACTAAATTAAGCAAAATGCATTTTTGCTATTTCAAGTCTAAATATGGGCATGTAATGTGCATAACGTTAGCTGATCAATGACATACTGCGTTGATAAATATAATTTCTTTTTATTTAAATAATGTTTTTAGTTTGAAATTTGGGTGTTTTTTTTTAAGAAATTATCATAAAGTGTTTATAAGCATTTTTCAATGTGAGCCATTCAGTGTCTTTGTGCATGTCTACATTGTGACTCGTTAAGTTCATTGAGTTTTTCAATGTGAGCCATTCAGTATCTTTGTGCATGTCTACATTGTGACTCGTTAAGTTCATTGAGTATCTTTATCCATCTTTATATTGTGAGTTCTTAAGTTCAAGACTAAATATGGGTTATAAGCCTTATGGGTTATAAGCCTTTTTAGTATTGAAATGCATTTTATTTATTATTGAATTGTTATTCCAAAACTAAATATGAGGCACTCAATAACACCTTATGAATAAGATTAATTGATAAATGACATAATGAAGAATAGTGTGGATAAAGTTAGATGTTAAATATAGTAATTGTTTTATTTAAATAAGAATAATTTTACATGATGAAAAAGTTAATTTAAATTATTTTTTCACATTTAATTTAAAAAAAGATATAAATTTTGATAAATTAGAAAAAAGTATATATAGTTATTGAAATATAAAAATTTGTAGAGAGTTTGGAAATGTTTAAAGTTATAGTGACTAAAATGCAAGTGTTGTGGGTTTTTCCATTGCTGAAAGCCTTCTCATCTTCAAGCAAGTTAGGATGTTATATGTTGCTTTTAATTTGAAATTTGGGTTTTTTTTAAAAGTTGTTATAGAGTTTTTTTTTCAGCATCTTCATAATGTGACTCATTGAGTCTTTTTGAGCATCTCCATAATGTGAGTTGTTAAGTCTTTTGAGCATTGAATTGCATATATAAGAAAGTCCTCTTTATTATCTAATGGGTAAGAATATCCATTTAATGTGTATTGGGACAAGGTTGTCATGTTTCAATTGCTTATCCGTGTAATGGGCTATAATCTCTTTGGTATGTTAGTACATGTTGACCAAGTGTGTAATGGGTGACCTTATTGCAATCCTATTGTGATGCTATCTAATTTTTAGGGTGTAAAACCATATATTAGTCTCAAAGTTTTTAATTTTGTCTTAAGGTGCACTAAAGAGTTACAACCCTCTCCCTTCATTATTAAGGTGTTGGAGGCCTTGGGATGCCCTATCATCTAAGAGGTGTTTCCTCTCCATTATGAGGTCAATTCTTGAAGTTGTTTGCCTCCAAAATCTATAAGGAAGTAACAAAGTCCTTGCACACTAGTTTAGAAATAAGTTTTTCCTCAAATCTTCTTTCCTCTAGTTCTAGTGCAAAGTGGTGCAGTTATTCATGAAAAGAGCTATAAATTATCTCTCATCCATTTTAGTTATAAGCAATAAATGCAAATACCCTATATGAAAACTGGTGGCTCTCGCCGTTTCTCGCTCCTTCTCGGATCTGACCGTGTCCTGAATGCACTTTAATATTGACTTAAATGTTAGGTACGATGCCTCGGTTGTGGGTTTAGGGTTTATCCCGGAATTCCCGGTCGTTGCCTTACACCTGCCGGTTGCTCCGCCTTTTGGTTCACATTACCCGCGCTTACCTGCTCATTCTTACTCTGCCGCGGCTTGGAGAACTCCGTCTGCAATTTTTTTTTGATGAACCCTTGCGTTCTCTGTTTTGGTCTAACAGTGGTGACTTACCTGTGTATTCTGGTGCTCTGCGGTTGTGGGTACGTGCCTTCGAGGCATGTAACAATGATCGTTTCTCTATACGATATTTTGATTAAACTTTAGGCACAAGTTGCTATACTTTAGTTTGACGCTCACGCTGTCTATGATTTCCCAAAGATTTAACTGGTTTTCCTCTGGTACAGGTCTGCTCCACGCTCCAACGCTTCGCTTGGTCACGAGGTAAGGGTTCTTTTCCTTGCCATTTGTTCTGGTTTTGTTGTCGTCCTTCTACTAACGGTTCTCTGCCACTGTTCTACAGGTATGAGCACTCTCTAGTTCTCTTCGAACCCCAACTCGGTTCACAGGTAACTTTCCTTCAAACCCTTGTTCTTTTCTGTGTTTTATTTCACCGTTTTATGAATGTTTCTTCTCGGGCATTAACCCCATTCGATTTTTTTTTTTTGGTGGCAGGTATTCACCTGTGATAGCTTGGACACTGGCGTGGTCTGTCGCTTTGTTGATTATTCGAATGCTCTGTTCACGGGTAGCATCCTTCCATTTTATAAACTGTGTCTTTGTTGTCGGCTCTGTAGGTTTAGTTGGTTCCGTCGATAGGAAGTCTGGTTTTGTAGAGGTTTAACTCCTCCCTGTTCTTGATTCTTTATATCAGTATTATAGAGATCTGTTGGTGAGAAACCCTTGGTCGGGTGTTTGTCTTCACGTCTGTTGCCTGCTCGGGTAGTTATGTTGCTCGTTGTCAATTTAATGAAGTTGTATATGGTTCTGTATATTCTGTTGTCTTTGCGAAAAGGGTCGCTTGTCAAATCGAACCCTCCTGTTTCGATTTTTTGTTCAAGCGTTTCAAACCCTCGGCCGCTTGTAACTATCTGCTCTTCGAGGTTATGACTCAGAATTTATATGTTAATATAAGATTTCATTTTAGCAGTGAATCTCTGCCTGTACTGGACTATGCTCTGTTCTTGTCTATATGTGAAAGATTCTTTTGTAACAGGGAATGCGTATCTTCTACTTTTTGCATGCTAGGTATTCATTGATACATGAAATGGTTTACAATATTCGTTTCTTTCATTTCTGTATTTGTTCAACCATTAAAATGGGTTATGAGGGTTTGTCAGTTTATGAAATACCTGTATGTATTTAGATGTCGTGTTGGTTCACTTGTCTTTGTTGTGGCTCGTGGAACCCTTCCCTGTACTCTCCACTTGTTAGCAGGCCCTTTCGGCCTACACTGCTTCCTCGTCTCTGGTCCGTGACTTTAAATGATGCTTGTATCGTCCGCTTGTATTCTGCGAGCCTCCTCTCTGTTTACTTCCGCGTTTGTTCGTTTCTGTTAGAACTTCTCATGTGACATGGCAACTCTACAGTACTAATAGTTAATCTGGCATTTGATATTACAGTGATAGAAATAAAATAACTTCAGATTTATGTTTACAGTGATGGAAAAGAAATAACTTGAAATTTTATTTCTGTTAAAGAAAATGCAAATTCGAAATGCTGTACTTTCTCTTTTTCTCTTTTCGGGGGAAGAACCCCTACAATGATGTCTTTCCTCCTTTTTAATCTAATGTCCTGAACTGTTCTTGAAAGAAAAACTGGCTTAACAGAAAACAACTGTTTTTGGTCAGTTCTGAAACTAATTCTAACTACTGTAACTTGTAAAGAACTAATTAATTATTTTGTCCTGTTATCAGTTTGCTAAATAACTGCAACAATGTTCCTCTACAACTCCTAAGTTCTCTCAACCTACAGACAGATAAATAAAATAAACTAAGTAAAAGTAAAGTCACATTTACCGACAAGCCCAACACTTGTCCAGTTAAAATAAACGACAATTTGTTCTGAGTTCTTCGTGAGGCTGTCAGCCTTTTAAGTCTCCTTAGAGCTGGATGCTCCTGCATCAGGCTCCCGGGGTGACAAAAAGTCATGGCTCCGTTCCATGAGGTCCTTAACAGAGTAGCCTGCCTTTTGGATTTGTGTCTCATTAAGCCACGAACTGTCCTCTACTGGACGGTTCCTCCACTTTACCAAATATCTCAAATATTCCTTCCTCCGTGTACGCTTTGCTACCTGTGTGTCCAAAATTCCCTCAATTTCGACGGGTGGTGCCATCGGCAACTGTCTCGTCCACAAATCTCCTTTCAATTGGGTGTCTCGTGGTGGCTCTGCCGCCGCATCCTTTGCTGAACCTGCAATATAAGGGAACAGATCTGCCACATTAAAGATAGGGGAAATACCAATCCCTGGTGGCAACTGTATCTCGTAAGCATTCGCAGAAAATTTGCGAATGATCTTGCAGGGCCCGATTTTCTTGAACTTGAGTTTGCTGTACTCTCGCTTTGGGAATCGTTCCTTGCGTAAGTACGCGAGAACTTCATCCCCGACATTAAACTGTACTTCCCTGCGTTTTGTATCAGCTCGCTGTTTGTATTTCTGGCCGCTGTCCTGCAATTTTAGCTTTACCTGTTCATGTAGTTTGCTCATAGCTTGGGCGAAATCTTCTCCGTCAGCACTCCGCTTCTCCAGTTTGCCCAATTCTCGTAACTCGTGCACTCCTCGCGGGTGCATGCCGTACAGTATTTGGAAAGGACTGTAGCCTGTGCTACGGTTGGGAGAATCATTATATGCAAATTCTGCCTGTGCCAACACTCGATCCCAAGTACGGGAATTTTCACCTGTTAGACTTCTGAGCAAATTCCCCAGACTGCTGTTCACTACCTCCATCTGTCCGTCCGTCTGTGGATGGTAAGCGGAGCTGAACTGTAACTGAGTGTCTAATTTCTTCCATAGGGTTCTCCAGAAGTGACCAGTAAATTTGACATCTCTGTCAGAAACGATGCTTCGTGGAAGTCCATGTAACCGTACAACCTCTGTAAAGAAAAGGTGCGCTATGTAAGTAGCGTCACTGGTTTTCCTGCACGGTACAAAGTGTGCCATCTTCGAAAATCAGTCGACTACAACCATCACTGAGTCAAAGCCGCGCTGTGTTTTTGGTAATCCTAGCACAAAATCCATGCTGACCGAATCCCAAGGTCGACTAGGGACGGGCAATGGCATATAAAGTCTAGTGTTTTGACTGTGACCTTTTGCCAATTGACAAGTTCTGCACCTAGTCACATATCTCTGTACATCTCGCTGCATCTTCGGCCAAAAATAAAAATGCTGTACCTGAGCAATAGTCTTGTCAATCCCAAAGTGTCCTGCCAGGCCTCCGCTGTGTTTTTCCTGTATGATATTGTCTCGCATAGAACAGTTGGGAATGCATAACTGCCCCCCTTTGAACAGCAAACCCTCCTGAAGATTATAATCCAGCCACTTGTTGTCATTTCGCAACAGCGGGTTTTGACAAGCCTCATAGGCTTCCATAAACTCGGTGTCAGTCGGATACAACTCCTTCAAGTGTTCAAATCCTAAGATTTGCATGGTGCTCTCTTGTAACAATAATGTTCTCCTACTAAGTGCATATGCTACTTTATTCGATTGCCCACTAATGTGTTTAAGCACAAACGTGAAACTTTGTAGGTACTCAACCCAAGCTGCATGCTTGTGGTTCAATTTATGCTGTTGCATGATATACTGTAACGCAGAATTATTAGAAAATAAGACAAATTCGTTACCTAGTAAATAATGCCGCCAATGCTTTAAAGCCTGTACAATGGCGTAGAATTCCTTGTCATAGGTCGAGTACTTCTGTCTGCTCTCGTTTAGCTTCTCGCTGAAATAAGTAACTGGTCTGTCCTCCTGGCTG
>APFE031524140.1:0-36045 GCA_000404065.3 Pinus taeda | reverse complement strand
AAAAAGGAATTTTTATCTCACAGGCAAGATATGTAAATCAAGTATTGAGCAGATTCAACATGCAAGAATGCAAGGCAGCGATCACTCCCACAGTAATGGGATTAAAACTCAGCAGAGAGGACAGCAGTAAGGATTGTGATCCTAGTTTGTACAAGAGTATTGTAGGCATCCTTATGTATTTAACAGCAACGAGGCCTGACATTATGTATGTTGTTAGTTTAGTTTCCAGATTCATGGAGAGGCCAAAGGAGGCACATTGGCAGGCAGCAAAAAGAATTTTGAGGTATGTCAAAGGTACTAAAATGTTTGGAATTCTATATAATGTCTTAGAACATTTAGATTTGGTTGGATACACTGATAGTGATTGGGTTGAAGTGTTGATGATCGAAAAAGCACTTTCGGTTACGTTTTTCATATGGGTTCAGGAGCCATTTCACGGGCTTCTAAGAAGCAGTCCATTGTAGCATTGTCTATAGCAGAGGCTGAATATGTGGCAGCTACAGCAGCAACATGTCAAGTAGTTTGGATGCGAAGGATGTTGAGGAGCTTAGGCCAAGAGCAGGCAAAAGCGACAGTGATTTTTTGTGACAATAGCTCAGTTATTGCATTGTCAAAGAATTCAGTGTTTCATAAGAGAACGAAACACATTGATACAAGCTTTCACTACATCATAGAATTTGTGAACAATGGAGAAATTGTCCTAGAAAATTGCAGGACTCAAGAACAGGTTGCAGACATCTTGACAAAGCCACTGGATCAGAAAAGCTTTGAATTTTTGAGGAAGTGTCTGGGTATGACTGAATGCCCAGCAGTTGAAACTAAAGGGGAGTGTTGAAATTGTAATTTCAACCGCGCATCACCTGAACAGGCCTGCATTTAATATGCCCAAAACCACCAAAGTGAAACCATAAACCCCTGGTAAATTTCTCGGAACCATTTTTGCGTGAAGTGGTTTCCATACTTAGGCGCTCCGAGAAGGTTCAAGGGTTGACGCGTGGATGAGGCATGACATCACCCTCTGAAAACTTCTCGAAAGGTAAATGTCAGTCAAAAGTGCTCGTCCGATGTCTCCTCCTTCGTCCGATCTACTCCATCATTCTCCACCGTTGATTGTACTCCAAGTTGCATACGAGCCTGCAGTTAATGTTGCGTGGAGTAAAATACAAGCTTGGTTGACTGCAGAATTTTTCCATGAAGGGGTTTAATAAGTTGTCATAGGTGTTGAGTAATATGAGAGCTCGGGGGAGCGAAAAAAACTGTGAGAGAAATTGCACAACAGTGCATAAAGAAAATGGTGGAGCGTAGGTATTTTCCAGGAGTTGAACTTTGTTAATTTTTTGCAAGAGAATATCGCACAGCAGTGCGTAGAAGAAGTATGAGAGTTTTTGTATTTCTTTGTATTTTTATTTTGTGATATGCACAATAGTGGGAAACAAGAAGTGGTAAATGTAAAAGCTCTTTTACAGCAGTAAATCTATGTAAATTTATTTTACAGCAGTAAATGAAGATTTTACACAGCAGTGTAAAAATCATTTTGTAAAAGAGACAGAGTTTTACTGAATGTTTCTTTTGGTGAATCCCTCTGAGTCAAAGAGGATGAATTTTGTATCAGGCATTTTATTTTAATGAATACAAAGTGTTATGGGTGTGAAATACTCTGTTCTCAGTTAATTTTTTTTTAAAAGCTTCCATGTGCAAAAAGATCCTGGAGTAAAGGAAACAGAGCATTGCCTCTGTGTGCTTGAATTGTTTGTTTTTGGGATTTTGCCAGAAAAATGTCCAACAAGAAGAGCATCTTGAGCAGGACACACAGGTTCAACTTCAACTTCATTCTCATTGCAATCCTTCTCCTTGTCGTTGCCTGACGGTGAGCTGAAGATTACTATCACGCGATCATCAACGCCTGGAACAGCATCTATAACTTTGATCTTCGAACGCCTCTCGACTCACAGATTTTATAACTTTACCCGCCTTTCCTATAACACTTCCTACCACATTAACAGGGCATAGTATGCGATACACAGTACTGTCAGCGCCAGGCAGAGTTCGCTCTCTACCAGTGCCAGAGTTCCGCCTCTTATTTCCAGAGTCATTGTTCTCTAGAACCTCATTTTCCCTGCGTGCTCGCTTTCCAATGGCAGAGTGAAATCCGTCCATTGTAGGCAATCCTTTCACTTTCACAAATAAAAACTCTCCCTCTTTTAAGGGAAAACGCTGAGCCACGAGAAGAAGTTTTGTGTATTTGAATCCTACCTGTCTTCTTGAGTCTTCCACGCCCTCCCGTCCACGCCACTGGATTGATCGCTTTTATGTGACATGCGTTAGGGCTTACTAAAGCCGACAACTTGTTCAACCGGCACCCTCGCGTTAAGACTCACGTGTGTGGGTTAGGTTTCCACTTCAATAATAGTTATGGTTGTTTGGACAATTGGTATTAGCAAGTTATAATATTATTAGTACAATTGGTATTAGTAAGTTATAATATTGCAACAAAATCTACATATAGTTTAAGAATCTCCATAGTTAAGAATCTTGTTATATGCATTTTTAAATTTATACATGTTTAACTCATATGTTAATTCTTTAATAATAATTGTAATGATGATGTTAAAAGTTACTTTGCTTTAACTTATATATTAATTCTTTTAATAATGATTATAATGATGACGATGATGATGTTAAAAGTTATTTAATATATATATTACTAGAGAGAGGAAGAGGGGATGTATATAAGCATCTACCAACCATTTAATTTATATGGTTGCATTAGTTAATTAGTTTAAACAACTTTAATGAATTTGTAAATGATAATGTCATTAGGCTAAACCTTATAATTACCCATGAGGTTTAAACCAATCGGTTTGTGTGGCGTTTAGTCTGCACAAGGTGACAAGGGTCAAATTTCGCGGGGAAGGGTAGAAATTGAATATTCCTAAACTTGTTACTTAATTTTCTTTTTATTGTTGATTTTGTATTACTTTTGCTTTGATTATATATATTTATCTAAAATATTAATTATTTAGTTAGTTAAAAAAATGAAATTAAAAAAATAATAATAATGATAATTATTATTAATCATTAAACCATTTAGGGTTGGTAGGAGCCACAGGGGTTATTTTTTGACTCGACGATAAAATAGAGTATCAATATACATGGGTTCTCAGAGTAGCAACCAATAATCATGTAGAATATATGGCTCAATGGAAGGGTTTGGAAATAGTAGTTGAAAAGAAGATTACCAAAACCCTTTTTCATCCATCTTGACTAATTATGATTACAACCACTTGTTGGCATGTTTCATTAGCACGTTTTTCCTTGGCAAAATTGAGTTATTCTACTTTATTATTTGTGGATGGATAATACCTGGATAGATAGTTAGCCTCATCTAGATCAAGGCCTCGTCTAATGATCTATATAGATTTATGAACAATTTGAACCAGTTCATCAATCATATCTCCATGAATCTGGAAATTGTGCTCTCTTAATAAATCCCACAACCATGTCTCACATGTTCCACTCATCTGTAAATTGTAATTACAAACAAGAAACATTTTTTTATTGCATTGGTTGGCTAGGATCTATAGGGGCGAAAAAGAAGGAATCGTTCGGTTCCAGGTGACTTGAATGGTCACTTCCTTCTTATCACAGTGACTCAATTTCGAAGATTTTTTTTTTGAATTTCAGGGAACAACTCATCACGATATGTTCTACTCAATCAATGTATTATGTTATAGTATTTTAAAGCTCTAGAGTTAGAATTTTGAGTGACTGAACACTTACTTTTGAGTCTATGAATATGCCAGTTATTATTCTCTTCTATAGAATGATGGGGTAGGGAAGGTTAGGTGTTTCTCTTGTTTTGAGATGTGGAAGGCACGTTTCAAGCATTGAGATGATAATTATCATGATCACTAGAGTTATATGATTCTACAAATAACACCATTTTTTTTAAGGTTGACGACATCATGAATGAACATTGAACAAGAAATGAGAGGAGGGCCAATTATGTCCAAATCTTAGTAGCCTGTGCACCTCTCTTCCTAAAAATGGACCTAGGCTAGAAGAGAAAAAAACTACTATGCTAGAACCCCTAATGTGAATGCTCAAGAAAAGTTCGCAACTCACTGATGGGCTAATATTTTTAGTTAAATAGGGAAGGATTAACAAAAACCCAGTTGTAATAGGGCAAGTGATTTTATGTATGGTTAAGACTCGATGGTATAATCCCCCATCCAAAAGTAAACAAACCAGTGGGTGGAGAAGAAGCAAAGTCCTTGAGACCAATTCCCAATCTGAAGACACTTCATGTGCTTTAAATCAATAGTTGAAGTAAAATTTTGAAAGAAGCAAAGGGAACTCACCCGAGACCTAATTTTTGCAGAGTATAAGTACTTGGAGACTGAGTGGGAAGTAAAGTCTAATGAAGATATTTTTGATGACATATAATTTCTTATTTGTATTAAATGTAATGTATATAATCTAGAGCATTATAAGTATAGTGGAAAAAAGCTCATTTTATATGTAATGCTTGCAAATCAAGTTTGCTAATATTAATGAGGACTATATTTTTGGTTCTATTTCCAAATTCATGAATGACATTTTGGTAATTTTCTCTTTTTTTTGGAAGTTAACATACATTTGTTTATATAAAAACAAAAAATTCCTAGCCATAAAATATATAGGTTGTTCTATAAAATTTCCATATCTTTACCATATATCATACTTGTACTCATACATGTATCTACATACTTGAAACATAGCAGTTTACTTATGGTTTCCTACCACTTATGAATATGTACGTGAGATGTTTCTCACAGCCTTTGTGGGGCTTCTTTTGCATGATTACATTGTTGTATGTAGTATATATTTCTTTAACCCAAATTTTGTTTGAGAGTTGTCTGGGATAACGATGTTATTGGCCATCTCCATGATGGTCCTTGTTTCCTCTCTACACTATAGTTCCATTGTGAAAATACCTTGAGTATTGTAATAACAGTAGAAGTAACTAGAATTTATTTTCTCAAACTCTATTTTCTGAGAAACTTAATCTCCTTTTCAATTTCCGTTTCAAGTTTCATCACTTGCTCTGATTTTATTTAGGGTTATGAAAGCTAATAACTTGTACTTGAGAAAGCACAACCAAATTTTTCTTGGAAGGGAATTGATGGATGGCATAAAATACTTTGCTCTTACCAATGACTAAGATCTCATGGGATCATGAAGGTCACTATCCACAATTTCCAAGTGCAAGATTTTTTGTCAATTTTTCGCTATGTTGCTTGTCTAAAATGTAAGATTCACAATAAATCATGTTGAATTGGAGGAAAACCATGAACCCTATTAAATTTCATTAAAAGGTTCAAATTTGGGATTTAAGATATCCATACATTTTATGCCATAGGTGATTTTCAGAAATGTTTTTTGCCACCAATGCTTTTTTCCCTATTGTTGTATATGTATACTCGTGAAGATCAATTTCAACAAATTTTTCAACCACTTTCTATTTGTCCCTCTTGTCGTTTATGGAATCATTTCAACTTTAGATTCAATCTTGGAGCGATGCTTTAGTATTTGATTTATTGTCTACAGTTTCTTCTTTAGGCCCATTACATATAATATATCTTGCACATCTTTTGTTTCTATTAGGCATGTTCATTGGGTTTGTTCCATGGGATTTAAATATGTATACCTTCTCATCTCTTAAAGAATTTGTCCCTTGGTGACATTCATTACCATTCAATTAAGAAAACCACTCATTTTTGTGTGTCGTGTAGTCTATATAATATCTCCTTAAGCTAACATGGCAACTTGTATGAAAAATGGCCATTAAGGAGAGGGGTCAAAAATTAACTCACATTTAATATTATAGTTTCCATGAAAGTAGTGCCTTAGACACATCATCTCAAACATTGTTTATGCTAAGGATAAAATTGAGGAAACTAGTTGGAGTATATATAGTGCATGCAACCTTGATAACATAAGTATGCATAGGGTTAATGAAAATCAAGTAGAAGCATTGGTTGGGTGGATTATAATAGACTTTTAATTCCAAATATCCCCTTTTGACGATGGTTCCTTTAGGTGAATTTGGTTTTTGCTAGTGCTTTTATTTCAATATTATTTTCCAAGTTCCTTGTATCATCCTGCTTTTCATAAGATGGTTATTCAAAATTATTCGTTCAATCTATTATATATATCTAGTGTGATTTCTCTTAAAAATGTTTAATGTGTCCTCTAAGTTGTACGTGCATTACATATTACAGGTTCTATTATTGGTCCCGACAACGAATGTGCATGTTGGAGTTATGACATAAACAAATGCTAAAAAAGCTCTTGAGGTAAGCCTTAAATGCCAAGAATGAGTTTGAAACATTAGCTTTGTGTATTTTTTATTTTATGGATTTAGGGACTTTTCTGTCTCCTGATAATTGTTTTATTTTAATCCTAAATGGGAAAAAAACATGAGGTATGAAGAAAATCAATCAAGAATGTTTACAAAGAATGCAAGCCAAAATATATTGAAAGAGAGAGTTATATGTTTCATTCATATCCAATTCATGTTGATGTCAATGCATATATAAGAAGACAATGTCCTATATCAAAATCATGTACAATTACTTTATTAGCTAAGCACTAATATAATCGAAAAAAACTCTATTTATGACATGCAAATTAAGTCACTTAATTACCAACTTAGAATATATTATAACTTTAATATATGACATAATCAAAATATAACTATAACATCCTCCCTTAATGGTGATCTGGAGAATGTCATTTGTCATAGAATAAAGACTCGTCTTGACCAAACATGTCAAAGATGTTTGTAGCATGACTATGAAATTCACTCTAAAACATAGCTTCTAAGGGTTTTACCAAATGAACAAAAATGTCAACTGAATATAACCAACATGGTCAGTGCAACACAATATACCTCAACAACCATTTGAATAATCACAAACTATTGAGATGTATGAGAATCAATGATGGCTAAAGATTAAGCCCATTTACCACTAATGTAAAATTTGATTTCAATCTACGTATACTAAGAGGAAGGCAAACATCAACTCCATACTAGCTTCCAAATTTCTGAAATGGTGGAGAAATTCATCATTTCTACATTTTTGTGGTTTTTTTTAGTTAGCAACTTTCAGATTTGGGTGAAATTTGAGGAAGCATGAAAAATTTGAGGAATTACAGTTCTGAAAAAGCAAGGATGCGTTTTTTTAGTGAAGTTTGGGTAGGGATCCCATAGTGCATGGTTTTAGATTTTGAACTTGGGGGGATCAGTTCCTGCAACACTGATTGAGATACCATGTGAAGATTTTATTGATTGTAAACAATATCCATTGAATTTGTTGATGAAAGTGTGTTTCTCTTCATTGAATGGATGAACCCACAAGTTCTCCATGGTATTTTTGCTACCAAGAAGTTGGTAACTTGCAAAAAAGCATGATATGAAAGTGTCTGCAATTGATAGTTTCAAAAATAGAATATGACTAGTTTTTAATAAGTTTCATAGTACTCATATCGATGAGTAAATTTTCGGGAATCACATCCCACAACTTTGAAGCCCTGCCACTATATTGAGATATCAAGTGAATATTTGATTGATTGTAAACAAGATCCCCTGCCTTAGTTGATGCAATTTTGTTTCTCTTCACTAAATGGATGAACCTATAAGTGCTCCATAGTCATTTTTCTAATAGGAAGTTGGGAACTTGTGAAAAATCTTGAGGTGCAAGCATCTACAATTTCAAAGTTTTAGAACCAGAATATGATAAACATGCAATAAGATTCATAATAATCATATCAATGAGTACATTTGCATTTTCAAATTCATTACTCCTTGTGATAATTGTAGTAAATTAGTTCTTCAGAGATCCCTTGGTTAAATACAAATGATAGAAATTGTTGCTTTGAATCCATTGACAACTTCGTTGTTTGGAGCTTTCCTTCCATTCCCGAATTTATCCAATTAAGCCTTGTTGTATACTTTGGATTCAATGAATAGGCTAATTAATGCAAAGGGATATTTATATGTCATATCTATTGATAATTATCCCCTTAATGTGTGCCATACAAAAAAGGGTCCCACTATTAAAGAATCTGGTGAATTATTTCCAATATGCTCATAAATGTCTCCCAACATAGGAATATCCATATCACAAAGTTTGTAATACATCAACTATGGATTCAATATGGAAATAAACAACTCAATTTAACCCCAACAAACCTTATCAAGAATGATAGTTCCAATGTTCATTTCATTCTGAGTGTTGGGTGATCTCCATGTTTGCCACTTGGGACAAATTGCCATAAAGGACAAAGCAACCCCATTGTCACATAAGAAAATCAAGACATGGTGTGATGCAAATATATTTTCTCCAATATTATGAAGTTGGAGCTTGGGAAATTGTGTACACAGTGTTTATGCATGTTGGTCCTTTGTAATAAAAAATTATATTTCTTTTTCTTTATCGTAATGCTTTTCATTTCTGCAAAGTTAACAATAATAGCTTTGAAAGCAAGATTCAAACTATGAGCTGCACATGGTATCCCAAACATATGGTCATACCTACTCAATGATTGTATAAATTTGTTTACACGAACTTGCAGTGTATGTGATAACTTTCAAGACGTTTGAAGCAAAGTCACCATACAAACTTGTTGGGCTTGGGGTATATAATTTTTCGCACATCTTTTGTATTGTACACACGAAATATGATTGAAATATGACTGTATTGTATTGTATTTCTATTTGCATTGTAAGGTACAATTAAAAATATGCCCTACACAAATTCATGGAAAATCTCCCCCAAAGTAATTGTTAATTTCTTTTCAAAAGGCCTCAAAAATCTTGATTTAATAGGTCTTTATGGCATAAACTTCGTACAAGTTTATCACACATATTTATCTTTGTCTAGTTACTTTCAAAATTTTTATCATTTTGGAAAAATCACATGTTTTACATGTTGTGAGATGTAGACACTTACATCTGGTTGTATGGGATTTGTTTGGGTACACATGTTTGTTGTATAGCATCAATATCCATATTCAAATATCGTAGCCATGATTTGAAATATCTAACACTTTTTTAAATCTTAGCCATGCATTCAATGCATTTCTCCCCATTTGAAGCATTTATTTCTCTAAAGAAGTATGGATCTAAAGGAGACATACTATCAAATTTATTGATGGTTGGTTTGTTGTATTAGTCTAAAACAACTTCTCCTTCTATAGAATGGTGTTGCATACTTTTTCAATTTTTTTTTTGTAACCGATGGGTGCTTCATTCGCCACTCTAAACACAAATTTCCAATACAGAGACAAAATAATCTATAAATGGAATACCACATGCATGTATGGCAAGGGCTACTCGACTATATGTTTCTTCCATCCTACCACAATCAAACATTATTTCCAAGAGTTTTGTGTCTAATCTCTTCTAGGATTCCTCAACAGTTGAGGCAATGTGCTTCCCCTTTATTTAACATACAAGAACATGCATGTTTCTCCTCCTTTCTTCCCTAGCTATCTGTGCTTCATCATGCTTCTTTTGAAATTGTGGCTCAATCTTTAGGGTGATAGATTATAAAACCACATTGTTAGGAATCCAAAGCATAAGGGATATAACCCTTGAATATGAATCCAAACTTTTTCTTGCACTTATGCAATTCCATAATTAGTTTCCACCTTATTTCTCTTTTTTTCTCTATCTTTCTGTGACACACTTCCATAGAGGGAAATCAATGGGAAATTTTTGTTTCTTTCCTCACCATCTCCTCTCGCTTCACCAATTCTTCCACCATGATTTCTATGATCATAGACTCCTAAATATGATGAATGAGAAGCCATCGAATGAGTCTAGGAGATTAAGATATAAAAGAACAAATAAGAGTTTTGGGTGTTGTTATTCTGGAAAAAACTTTGTTCTGAGTTCATCCCTTGAAATCTACTTGCCAAAGTTGTTTCTCAGTGTTGTTCTACCAAACTTGTCCATCTTGAGATGAAATGGGGTTTCAAGTACTTTTGTAGAGATATGGATGGAAAAAAATTTATAAATACGGGGCCCAACACTCCTCAAATGCCAGTTGCTGTGGGGAGGCCATGTGGACCCTCTCTACCTATTCAACTAGGTATTTTACAACTTTATTTTTTATTTATGTAGGAAATGTTTCTCATGTTGATTAGTGCTCTATCCTATAGATTGTGATGTGAAACAATAAATCTACTTTTCTAATACAAACTGGAAACTTGTTTACCAGCTTAGGCTGGTGATTCTAACAGTGGCAAACTATCTAGGATTCATTTTGTATTCTTAATAAATTCATTCTAATTAAAATAAATATTATATTTATGCTTAATATGCCTTGAAATTCTATCTTCTATTATCTATTCTATGATAATATAATTCACAGATGGAGGTTGGAGCCTTGAAATCAATCTAATATTCTCTGTAAAATATTTCCAACAAAGTAATGAGGTTATAAAAATTTCATTTGGAAATATCTTAAGTGGTTGACTATCTCACTAGGTGACATATTGATCTTAAGATATATGCTCTTTTCTTGAAGTCATAATTTATATGACTTGATTTTCTCTTGTATTTACATGTTCTGCTTATGGGTGCAAGTTGTGATCAGTTGAACAAAGTTAAACATGTTCAATATGCAGTGTTTGTAGCTTACCATTTATCCTTTGAGACATGTTACCTTGTAGATGAAGGGGCCACCTTGGTTGAATTTCCTTTGAAATCACAAATAATTGTTGCAAGTCCAGAAAAACATTTAAGTTTAGATATATATATTTCTATGATATTTAATTTTGCTGTTCCTATTCTGAAACAAAATGAGTCGAAGAAAATGTACAAGGAAATGCCAACTATCATTACCTTAGAACATGAACCTATGATTGTTAAAAATAAGGGAGAATCCAAACCACCTCTTATTAGTGAAGGGATGGGGCCACCTATATCACATGTTACTAGTAAATATAGTCCTAATGGAACCAGTGTTGTTCAAACATAAATTTTTTTAAGGAAATCCTCCATAGGAGATACATGTGCTCAAGTTATAGGGGTACAGTGGGATACATATCCATCTTGACAAAGAAATTCCCTACCGACTACTCCTTTAGATGATTTATCTGTATTTTCAACTTCAATAAAGGCATATCCAAATGAAATTATATCTCTTGTGAGTCCAGGTTCACATGGGTTAGTCATGTCATATTTGGACCTTCAAGATAAGGAATCAAAAGATTCAGATCTGGAAAATGGTTTCGATGATTTTGTTTCATCCAAGTTTAATCTTAATGATAAAATAACAATAGGGGATCTAGACATTAGAGATTCATCCAATATAACCAATGGTGCCATGTTTCATACTTTTGACATGGATAATGGTTAATGTGATACCATCATCAATGTTTCTGAGACAATTCCCTTTGAAACAATTGATAGTAGGGAAAATTCAAATGGTTTGGATGAAGATCTGAGAACATGTCAGAAGCTCTTATAAATTGCCAGAGCAAGATTCTCCTATCCTAATGTTGACAATGAGACAATCACCCTCCAAAATATTTGCTACACTAATTTTGGAGCCTTAGGCATAGGTGAAACACCATCATTATCCACCACCTACCACTATTTTGCACCTGAAACACACTTCAATGATAAAACCTCCATACATGTTTTCATTGTCCCGATGTCTATCCTCTAATTAATATAAAATAAAGTTGTAGGAAAACCATCTGTACATTCAATTCATCGACTACACACCTTTTCGTGCATTAAGAAAACCACATAAGCACCAAAACGTCAAATATAAAAACATGAATTCTGTACACTTTCAACATAACACAAATTCATATGCCAAAACCGCAAAGAAAAATCATTTATGTGTAAAAATATCTCACGCACAAAAACCTCCGGACTCAACAATGTCCCTCCATCAATCATTGACATTTGAAACTGATATTAATAAACGCGGGTCCCAGATATCATGCATAGGAAGCATTTTTTCTCTGCACACACTACCTCCAAACAACATAGTCCATTGTGTGCAATAATATTTCGAGATTTTATTATACGAAATTTTGCATCCGTAGAATCTATTAATAATAAAACTAATTTCAAAACACATTACAATAAAAATACCCCTCTACACTTCCCTTATTCCACACAAATTTTGCACATTTGTTTATGCTCCATATAACCTTTGCAAATGGACAACCATATACGAAAAACTTCGTTCGCACAAGTACTTATGGACTCAATAACACCCTTTGATCAATCATTGAAATTCAAAACTCTGCACATGATACCTCTAAACATGTAGCTTTGCACAACCGCTTTCGTACAACTACTTCCATAATTTCCCAAAATTATCCTAAATAATAATAATAAAAGACTAAGCCTTCATGAAATTCCTTTTTACCGCGCTACACTCTTTTTTTCACATGGATCTAGAACAAAGTTTCTTTAGCACCCCCATCTATGAAAAAACCCTCAATTTTCCCACACATACTTCATCCTCTACACAATAAATGTTTCACACAACAATCCCAACGCTCACTATGTAAAGGACCCCAACTTTCCTGCACATACTCTATACTCCGCACAATGAAACATGATAATATTAATTTGAAATTGTTCAATCCCCTTTGGGGCCTATGCAAAAAATCTACAACTACAGGAATTCTCACATCATTGAAATAAACATTATCATAACAATGTCTTGCAATTGTGTCAATAATTAGCTTTGCACAACCACCTTTGTACAACTACTTTTGAAGTTACAAAAAATGTTCCTAAATATTAATTAAAAACAAAATCCTTCCACACATTCATTTTATTTCACAAGAATTATTCTTCACAAGGATTGAAAACATATTCTATTTAGCATCTCCAAGACCCCAGTTCTCTTGTACATACTTTATCCTCTAGATAGAACGTTTTGCACAATGAAACCGTATCAATTACCACATCGTTTAGCGGTATCATAATACTTACTATGGAAAGGACCCCAACTCTCCCACGCATACCTTTCGCTCCACATAAGGAAACATAATAATATTAATTCGACATTTTTTCAAACCCCCTGCTTATGCAAACAACCTGCAACCACATCATTACTAACATTATTAAATAGACACTAACATAATAATGTCCCGAAACTGGATCAATTTTCACATCATGGAGTAGAGAAATGAGATAAAAGTGACAGTGTTAGAGCACTCACCATCATAATGGGTGCTCACAAAATAACTTTTACTTTAATTTTTAAATGAATTGACAGACATTGTGGAAAAATGAAGATAAAACACCCTCCATCTGGGGAATTATGTCCCATCAGAGCTTCCTCAACTAATTGTAAATTAGAAATAACATTTACTCTAAATTTGAAAATTATTTTTTAATTTATGCAAAAATAGAAATATTGAGCAATTTCCGAAAACTTGATTAAAATTGCGAACACACAACCAAATAATGTACAGTCAATGCAACTTGACTGTGATGTAAATTTTATAGTCCTTGATGAGGTAGGGACTAATAAAACTTAACTATTTATAGTTTAATATATTTTACTTACCTCTACTTACATAACCAACAATCAAATACATAAATTTCACTAACAATAAAAAATATCATCTCTATTTATATTTCAATCTATTTCACTTATCCATTGTATCTCCCACATGGAATTCGTCATGAACACCATTTTAGGAAATATGGACACCACGTATGTAGATACAGACCTTGCAGAGGTTACCCTCATAACTAACAAATAACTATGAAAGGAATTAATGTCACATTTGTGACTACTTTCCCAGGGAAGTATTTAGTAGCACTGGAGTAGCAATTGCTTTTGGCTTTCAATATCAATCTCCAATTAGATCTGTATTTGGTAATTTTTCAACACTAAATCCAACCTTTATCACTTTGCATAAAATGGAAGTGACCATTGTTAAGTAAAGTGGTCATATATATTAAAAGGCATGGCCATATTGCTTTCATTCATTGATCTGTAATAGGGGTGAACCATTCAAATGTCAAATCATAAATCTTTGTAAATCTAATTGGTTGACATCAAAGTCATAATGTACACATCATTAAAACATGGTGAAGTACCTTGTACAAACATTATCATTTCAAAATAAGAGTTGAAAAATTCATATTTAAAATAGATAACTAATTAACCACTAAGCTATTCAATAATATTGGTAAAAAGAAGTTTCCTTACCAATAAAGAAACCTACTTTTGTATATATGGATATAAAGAAAGTTAAGAAATTCTTGAGAAACTAATGGCTCATTGAAATATGTTTTAATTGGCAATGGATAATGAGAACAAGAAATATGCCTGAAGAAAACTTTACAATTATACAAAGCACCACCAATAATGTAAAGAGACTACATTATAATCGAATGAAAATTTCTTAAAGCCCATGGAAAGGATCATGGCCCTTTATTAGTATACACTGCTTCCATATTTCCTTTCCCCAATAATGCATGGACATGGAGAATATATATCAATGCATGGACATGGGCCAAAACTTTCCATGAGCACATAGATCATGAGTAGAATTTTTAGGACATGGACCAATACTTGTCATGTCAATCCTTTTAATCATTTTATTGAATTATTTGATCATGTTTGTTATAATGTATGTTTACAACTTAAATTTTTTCTTCAAATCAATTTTTTATTACATGCTAGTTTTAGTCTATATTAGGAAAATCTAATTCGAATGTTAAGAAAAAAAACGTTTTTCATTGAATTATAAATATTTCTATATCAACAATAAAACTAAGATACACAATAAAAATCTAATAAGTATATACAATAAAATTATTAAAAGGGAAATTGTTTCTATTCACTTATATAATTCTTTCATTCATGGAAAATTGTTATTATGTTTTGAATATCTATTTATTTTTTAAATTATTTATGCTATATAATTTTATATAACATTTCAAAAATACAATACAAGATAAATTATTTTACATTTTTTTAATTACAAATATAAATGTATATCTTGAATTTCGTCAATTTACTACATTAACCTAATGAATTTTGATGAAATAAATTAAGCAAACTGAAATTTGATAATCATATAATACCACATATATTTATAATATAATATGTATTTAGAAAATTAATTAAAAAATAAATAAGAAACATTTTACAATGGAGCATCTGATCTACCTTGGCAATACTAGGTGATATTTCCTTGTTCCATAACTTGATGATGAAAGAGGGATTGTATTGGACACATATACTAGACAAAGGAGGCACTATGTGGGTGTTAGTGTTGGTAGCACCATTCATATATTTCAAAATATTTTCCCTCAGTCTTTTTGTATTTTGGATGAGTGCATCTCTAGCAACACTAGGGTATCCAATAACCTGAACGAGCTCCTCATTTTGGGAGGCACATTTTGGTCGCTCCTCTTTAGGAAATATGTGAATATTTTCTCTAATCATGTGCTTCCACATCTCACTGATGATGTTTCCACCTTTACCAACAAGTCAACCAAGGTGCTTTGAGAGAAGAAGTCGCCTTGAACACATGGCACCTTCATCATTGTCATTATCACTAGTGCTTCCACCAGTCTTTCCTTGCAATCGAAGGATTTCCTCAAGCGTAGGTGAAACACCATCATTAGCCACCACTTGCCACTATTTTGCTTCTGAAACACACTACAAAGATAAAACCTCCATCCATATTTTTCATCATCTCTATGTATATCCTCTAATTAATAGAAAATAAAGTTGTGGGTAAATTCAAGTCATCTAACATTCAACTCACCAACTACACACCTTTTCACACATTCTCAGAACCACATGCACACCAAAACATCAAAACTAGAAACATGATCTTTATACACTTTCAACATAGCACAAATGCATATGTGAGAAAAAGAAAAGAAAAAACATTTATGTGTAAAAATATCTCACGCACAACCACCTCCTCACTCAACAATGCCCTTCCATCAGTCATTGACACTTGAAACTGATATTAATAAACGTGGGTCCTAGATATTATGCGTAGGAAGAATTTGTTCTCTGCACACGCTACCTCCAAACAACATAGTCCGTTGTGTGCAATACGCTTTCAAGCTTTTATTATATGCACTTTCACATCCTACAGAATCTATTAATAATAAAACTAATATCAATACACATTACAATTAAAATACCCCTCTACACTTCCCTCATTCCAGAAAAATTTTGCACATGAATTTATGCTTCCTATAACCTTCGTACATACACAACCATCTATGCACAACTTCATTCGCACAACTACTTTGAAATATGCCCCTGCATAACAATTTAAAAAAGAATTTGCATATTTATTATCTTAGTAAACTTTGCATAACATTTTCACATAACATCCATACACACATAACCACCTCCACATAAATTCATCTACACAACTAATTTTGCTCTCAATAACACCCTTTGATCAATAATTGAAATACAAAACTTTGCACACGATACCTCTAAGTATCTAGCTTTGCGCAACCACTTTTACAACAACACCACCAACAATATAAAGAGACTGCATTATAATTGAATGAAATTTCTTACAACCCATGGAAAGGAACATGGCCCTTTATTAGTATACATTGTTGCCATGTTTTTGTTTCCCTAATAATGCATGGATATGGAGCATATGTATCAATGCACGAACATGGACCAAAAATTGCCATGAGCACATAGATCATGAGTAGAATCTTCAGGACATGGACCATTACTTGTCATCTCAATCCTCTTAATCTTTTAATAATTTTATTGAATGATTTGATCATATTTGTTATAATGTATGTTTACAACCTAGTTTTTTTCTTCAAATCATATTTTTATGACATGCTAGTTTTAGTCTATATTATGCAAATCTAATTCAAATATTAAAAAAAAAACATTTTTCATTGAATTGTAAACATTGCTATATCAACAATGTAACTAAGATACACAATAAAAATCTAATAAGCATCTACAATAGCATTATTGAAAGCGAAATTGTTTCTATTCACTTATATAATTCTTTCATTCATGGAAAATTGTTATTATGTTTTGAATATCTATTTATTTTTAAAATTAATTATACTATATAATTTTATATAACATTTTATAAATAAAATAGAAGATAAATTATTTTACAATTTTTTAAATTACAAATATAAAAGTATATCTTGAATTTCGTCAATTTACTTCATTAACCTAATGAATTTAAATGAAATAAATTAAGAAAACTCAAATTTGATAATCATATAATACAACATATAATTATAATATGATATTTATATAGAAATTTAATTAAAAAATAAATAAGAAACATTTTACAATTGAGCATCTGATCTATCTTGACAATCCTAGATCATATTTCCTTGTGCCATAACTTGATGATGAAATAGGGATTGAAATGGGCACATATAAACTAGAAAAAGGAGGCACTATGTGGGTGTCAGTGTTGGTAGCACCATCCATATCTTTAAAAATATTTTCCCCTAGACTTTTCGTAATTTGGATGAGTGCATCTCTGTAACAGTCGGGTAACGAGCTCTTGATTTTTGTTGAAATATATAGGGAAATTATGTGTATAGTTATTCTTCCAGACTAGATAACAATTTGTGAATTATTTTTACTTTTCTTGTCTTTGTTGGCTTAACATTATTCTCCTCTTATTAATGCAAGTGTGTGTACTTCATCAAACTACTCTCAAAACATAAAACAAGAACACAAGATATTGGCTCTTTATCAGGGCCAAAATCTCTCTTCTCTTAAGAGGAAAATCATTCAATGAGTTTTCTCTTATTGAAGCTTCTTTCTTGATCAATACCAAACCCTAGACGCTTGACTAGAAGATCCTCCATGCACAAGTCAAGTCCTTCCTTTTCTCTGCATTATGTTTCCCCTGATACTTTTTCCACCTCCTTCCAGCACCTCATTCCGCGACACTTCATCCTTCTAACAACACTTTGTTCTTCTTTCCACTTTTAGTATACCTTCTAGAAGAGATACTTATCTTTTTCACATTGTGATATCCTTCACCTAAGAATACTCCTTGCTTCTATTGATCCTCCGAGTCCCTTCTTGATGTATAGTGGTAGGCTTAGTGTGACAACATTGCAACCCTAATTCTGTAATGTGTGAGAGGTACCCTGGAGAATTAGGGTCCTTTTTCCCTCGCTAGAGATATAGGCTTCTTCAATTGTCTTGGGAGGCCTTGTAGGCCTAGTTTCAAACCCACACCACTAGTTCCTGTACTGTTTTTCCCTGATGTCATACCCACAAATTTTACCTCTTTTTCTTCACACGCGTGACTATTTCTAGCCCTAGAAACAATCCTCCACCTTCACTTTTGGTCCTTCTTACTTCACTGCACTTTGGAGACCCTTTAGACATTTTTACCTTCACTTTTTCTTGACTTCCTCCTTCACTAATTTCAGAGATTGATTACCTTCTCTTTGGAGGAGTGGATAACCTCTATATATAGAGGATTGTCCCTCCTTTAGGCTGACTTGTAGGCTGACTTACTATTTTGAGGCCGACTTGATTTCCTTTTCTTTGAAGGGTTCTTTTAATGGTGACATTTCTTCTTTTGGTGGTGTCTTTTCTAGAACGAGACTTAACTTTTCTTGGAGGTGACTTATTTGACTCTTATACACAATGTAACATACCCTTAAGGTATTTAACATAATTATTTTGATATTTTGAATTACCTATAACACTTTAACATGTGATAGACCTACTTCAATGAGAAAGAAACTCATTGACATATATCATAAAAATAATATTTATTTTCTTGGATAAATACAAATATCAAAAGTACATTTATGAAGATTGAACCTAGTTACATTTCCATCAACAATTTTGGGAGGCACATTTTGGTCGCTCCTGTTACCAAAATATGCAAATATTTTCTCCAGTATTCTTCCACATCTCATTGATGATGTTTCCACCTTTACCAAGAAGGAAACCAAGGTGCTTTAATAAAACAAGAAGTCTTGAACAAATGGCACCTTCATCATTGTCATTGTCACTAGTGCTTCCAATAGTCTTTCCTTGCAATTAGAGAATTGCCTCAAGCGTAGGTGAAACACCATCGTTAGCCACCACCTACCACTATTTTGGGTCTGAAACACACTATAAAGATAAAACCTCCATCCATATTTTTCATCATCCCGATGTCTATCCTCTGATTAATAGAAGATAAATTTGCGGGTAAATACAATTCATCTCAACATTCAATTCACCGACTACACACCTATTCACACATTCAAAAAACCACATAAACACCAAAACATCAAATATATAAACATGATTTTCATACACTTTCAACATAATGCAAATGCTTATGCACGAAACCACAAAGAAAAAGCATTTATGTGCAAAAAATATCCGACGCACAACCACCTCCAGACTCAACAATTCCCTTCCATCAGTAATTGACATTTGAAACTGATATTCATAAACATTGGTCCCAAATATCATGTGCAGGAATCATTTGTTCTCTGCACACGCTACATGCAAAAAACATAGTCTATTATGTGCTATAATATTTAAATATTTTATTCTATGAACTTTCGCATCCCATGGAATGTATTAATAATAGAACGAATATCAAAACACGTTACAATTAAACGAATCCTCTACACTTCCCCCATTCCACACAAATTTTTCACATGCATTTATTCTTCGTATAACCTTCGTACATGCACAACCATCTATCCGCAACTTCGCTTGCATAACAACTTTGAAATATGCCCCTAAATAAGAATTTAGAAAAGGGTTTTCATATTTATTATCTTAGTATAATTTTCACAAGATTTTCACATCACATCCATACACACATAACTGCCTCCACATAGCTTTTTCTGCAAAACTAATTATGCACTAAATAACACCCTTTGATCAATCATTGAAATTTGAGACTCTACACATGATACCTCCAAACATCTAGCTGTTCACAACCACTTTCGTACAACTACTTCCATAGGTTCCAAAAATGCTCCTAGATAATAACTAAAAAATACTAAGCGTTCCACACATTTGTTTTACCGTACAACACCTCTTTTCACATGTATTTCGAACATAGTTTATTTATCACCACCATCTATGTAAAATACCTTGGTTTTCCTGCACATACTTAGTCCTTTGCACAATAAACATTTCACACAACAACCCCAACACTTACCATGCAGAGGACCCCAAGTTTCTCGCACATACATTGTACTCTGCACAAGGAAACATAATAATGTTAATTCAACATTTGTTCATTCCCCATTGCGGTGTATGAAAACAACCTACAACTACAGTAATTCTCACATCACTGAACAAAGCATTATCATAACAGTGTTCTGCAATCATATCAACAACTAGCATTGCACAACCACCTTTGTACAACTACTTTGGTAGTTGTGAATTATGTTCCTATATAATAATTAAAAAGAAAAGCCTTCCACACATTCGTTTTACCACACAACACATTTTCTTCCCAAGGATTGAAAACATTGTTTATTTAGCACCCATAAGATCCCATTCCTCCTACACATACTTTTTCCTCCACATAGTGAACGTTCTGCGCAATGAAACTGTACCAATTACCACATCGTTCATGAGTGTCACAATACTTACTATGCAAAGGACCCAAACTCTCCCACACATACTTTTACCTCAACACAAGGAAACATAATAATATTAATTCGACATTTGGTCAAACCCCCCGTGCCTATGAAAACAACCTGCAACCACATCATTTCTCACATTATTGAATAGGGAACTAACATAATAATGTCCCGAATCTGCATCAATTCTCACATCATTAAGCAAAGCACTAACATAGTAGTGAAAGTGTCAGAGCACTCAACATTGTAATGGGCACTCACAAAATTACTTTAATTTTAATTTTTAAAATTAATTGTTAGACATTGGGAAAAAGTGAAAATAAAATACCCTCCATTGGGGAAATTATGTCCCATTGGAGCTTCCTCAACTAATCAGAAATTAAAATAACATTTACTCAAATTTAAAAAATTATTCTGAATTTATGCAAAAATAGAAATATTAAACATTTTCCCAAAATTTTGGTTAAAATTGCGAAAACACAACCAAATAATACAGAGTTAATGCAACTTGATCGTGAAGTGAATTTTATAGTGCTTGATGAGGTAGGGACTAATAAAACTTAACTATTTATATCTTTATATATTTTACTTGCCTCTACTTACATAACAAACCGTCATATACATAAATTTCACTAACAATAAAAAATATCATCTCTATTTCTGGTTCAACCTATTTCACTTCTCCATTGTATCTCCCATACGAGAATTAGTCATGAACACCATTTTGGAAAATATGGAATTTTGTATGGACACCTTGTATGTAGATACGTACCTAGCAGAGGTTACCAACATAAAGCATCTTAAATAACAAATAAATTTGAAATGAATTAATATCACATGTGTGACGACCTTACCAAGGAAGTGTTTATTAGTTCCACACTAGCCACTGCTTTTGACTTTCAATATCGATCTCTAATTAGATATGTATCTAGTAATTTTGCAGCACCAAATCCAACCTTTATCGCCTTGCATAAAATGGAAGGGACCATTGTTAAGGAAAGTGCGCATGTATATTTAAAGGTGGGCCATATTTATTTCATTCATCGATCTCTAATATCGGTGAACCATTCAAACGTCAAATCATAAATCTCCATACATCTAATTGATTGACATTATAGTCGTAATGTACACAACATTAAAACATGGTGAAGTACCGTGTACAAACGTTATCTTTGTTATAATATATGTTATATACAATAACATTATTGAAAGGGAAAATGTTTCTATTCACTTATATAATTATTGAAAGGGAAATTGTTTCTATTCACTTATATAGTTCTTTCATTCAAGGAAAATTGTTATTATGTTTTGAATCTATTTTTTTTCAAATTATTATAATATATCTCTATTTACATTTTATAAATTTAAATAAGATAAGTTATTTTACAATGTTTTAATTACAAATATAAAAGTATATATTGAATTTTGCGAATTTACTTTATTAACTTAATGAATTTAAATGAAATAAATTAAGGAAACTCAAATTTGATAATCATATAATACAACATATATTTATAATATAATATGTATTTACAAAATTAATTAAAAAATAAATAAGAAACATTTTACAATGAAGCATCCAATCTATCTTGGAAATCCTAGATCATATTGCTTTGTGCCATAACTTGATGATGAAGATGAATTTCACTGGGCACATTTAGACTAGACAAAGGAGGCACTATGTGGGTGTGGGTGTTGGTAGCACCATCCATATATTTGAAAATATTTTCCGTCAACCTTTTTGTAATTTGGATGAGTGCATCTCTAGCAACACTCGGGTATCTAGTAACCTCAATGAGCTCCTCATTTTGGGATGTACATTTTGGTCGCTTCGCTTTGCGAAATATGCGAATATTTTCTCCAGTGTGCTTCCAGATCTCACTCATGATGTTTCCACCTTTCCCAAGAAGTCAACTAATGTGCTTTGACAGAACAAGAAGTCTTAAACAAATGGCACCTTCATCATTGTCATTATCACTGGTGCTTCCACTAGTCTTTCCTTGCAATTGTAGGATTGTGTCAGGCATAGATGAAACGCCATCATTAGTCACCACCTACCATTATTTTGAATCTCAAACACACTATAAAGATAAAACCTCCATCCAGTTTTCTCATCGTCCCGATGTCTATGTTGTGATTAATAGAAAATAAATTTGTGGGTAAATGCACTTCATCTCAGCATTCAATTCATCGACTACACACCTTTTCACACATTCAAAAAACCACATAAGGACCAAAATATCAAATCTAGAAACATGATTTTCATACACTTTCAACATAACACAAATGCATATGCGTGAAACTGCAAAGAAAAAGCAATTATATGTGAAAATATCTCACGCAAAACCACCTCCGAACTTAACAATGCCCTTCCATCAGTCATTGACATTGGAAATTGATATTAGATAAACGTGGGCCCCAAATATCATGTGTAGGAGGCATTTGTTCTCCACACATGCTACCTTCAAATTACGTAGTCTATTGTGTGCAATAAGCTTTCAAGCTTTTACTATATGCACTTTCGCATTGTGCAAAATCTATTAACAATAAAACAAATATTAAAACAAATTACAACTAAAATACGGGGCTACACCTACCTCAATCCACACCAATTATAAACATGCATTTATTCTCCATATAACCTTTGTACATGCACAATGTCTTTCACAAAACTACTTTGAAATATCCCCCTAAATCAAAATTTAAAAAAGGATTTACATATTTATTATCTTAGTAAACTTTCCACAACATTTTCACATAACATCCATACATGCATAACTTCGTCCTCTCAACAGTAAATGTTTCAGAAAACAACACCAACACTCACTATGCAAAGGACCCCAACTTTTCCAGACATAAATTGTATTCCGCACAAGGAAACATAATAATATTAATTCGACATTGGTTCACTCCCCCTCGGGGCCTATACAAACAACCTACAACTACAAGAATTCTCGGATCATTGAACAAAGCATTATCATAACAGTATCTTGCAATCGTGTCAACAACTAGATTTCCCCAACCAACTTTGCACAACTACTTCTGTAGTTGTGAAATATGTTCCTAAATAATAATTAAAAAAAATCCTTCAAGACATTCATTTTATCGCACAACCCTTTTTCTTCACAAGGATTGAAAACATTGTTTATTTAGCACGCCTAAGTCCCCAGTTCTCCTACACATACTTTTTCCTTCACATAGTGACCATTCTACACAATGAAACCATACTAATTACAACATTGTTGATTAGTACCAAAACACTTAGTATGCAAAGGACCCCAACCCTCCCACACATACTTTTTCCTCCTCACAAGGAAACATAATAATGTTAATTTGACGTTTGTTCAAAATCCCCACTTCCTATGCTAACAACCTGCAACCACATCATTTTTTGCATTATTGAATAGAGCACTAACATAATAATGTCCTAAAACTACATCAATTCTCACATCATTGACTAGAGCACTAACATAATAGTGACAGTGTGAGAGCACTCTCCATTGTAATAGGCACTCATAAAATTAATTTTATTTTAATTTTTAAAATGAATTATCAGACACTGGAAAAAAATGAAAATCAAACACCCTCTATCAGGGGAATTATGTCCCATTAGAGCTTCCTCAACTAATCATAAATTAGAAATAATATTTACTCAAAATTTGAAAATTATTTTTGAATTTATGCAAAAATAGAAATATTAAGCACTTCCCAAAAGTTTGGTTAAAATTTTGACAACACAGCCAACAATGGAGAGTTAATGCAACTTGACCATGAAGTGAATGTTATAGTGCTTGACGAGGAATGGACTAATAAAACTTAACTATTTATATCTTAATATATTTTAATTACCTCTACTTACATGACCAACCATCATATACATAAATTTCACTAACAATATAAAATATCATCACTACTTATGGTTCAATCTATTTCACTTATCCATTGTATCTCCCTCACGGGGATTAGACATGAACACCATTTTGGAAATATAGAATTTTGTATGGACACCTTGTATGTAGATACATACCTAGAAGAGGTTATCAATGATAAATTATTTGCCAAAAACCACTAAATAATGATTTTCTTTTCCTGAATAACATAAATGCCCATAACTAAAAAATAACTATGAAATGAATTAATATCACGTGTGTGTGACCTTCCCAAGGAAGTATTTAGTAGTTCCAGGCTAGCCGCTATTTTTCGCTTTCAATATCGATCTCCAATTAGATATGTATCTCATAATTTCGTGACATCAAATCCTACCTTGATTTCCTTGCATAAAATTGAAGTGACCATTGTTAAGGAAAGTGGGGATATGTATTTAAAGAATGGCCCTATTGCTTACATTCATCGACCTATAATAGTGGTGAACCATTCAAATGTCAAATCATAAATCTCCCTACATCTAAATGATTGACATCAAATTCGCAATGTACGCATCATTAAAACATGGTGAAGTACCCTGTACAAACGTTATCATTTCAAAATAAGAGTTGAACCAATCATATTTAAAATAGATAATTAATTAACCACTGAGCTATTCAATAATATTGGTAAAAGGAAGTTTCATTGCCGAAAATAAAGAAACTCACTTTTAAATATATAGATATAAATAAAGTTAAGAACTCCTAGAGAAGCTAATGCCTCATTGAAAGATATTTTAATTAACAACAAATAATGAGAACAAGAAATATGTGTGAAGAAAACTTAACAATTATACAAAACACCACCAACAATGTAAAGATACTACACTATAATCGAATGAAAATTTCTTACAGTCCATGGAAAGGAACATGGCCCTTTATTAGTAAACAATGCTCCTATGTTTCCTTTCCCCAATAATGCATGGACATGGAGCATGTATATCAATGGATGGACATGGACCCAAACTTGCCATGAGCACATAGATCATGAGCAGACTCTTCAGGACATGGACCAATACTTGTCATCTCAATCCTCTTAATCTTTAAGCATTTTATTGAATGATTTGATAATCTTTGTTATAATGTATTTTTATAACTTAATTCTTTTCTTCAAATCATATTTTTATTACATCCTAGTTTCAGTCTATATTATGAAAATCTATTTCAAATCTTTGAAAAAAAGAAAGCATTTATCATTGAATTATAAACATGGTTATATCAACAATATAACTAAGATACACAATAAAAAGCTAATAAGTATATATAATAACATTATAGAAAGGGAAATTGTTTCTATTCACTTATATAATTATTTCATTCATGCAAAATTGTTATTATGTTTTGAATATCTATTTACTTTTAAACTTAATTATACTATATAATTTTATATAACATTTATAAATAAATACAAGACAAATTATTTTACAATTTTTTAATTACAAATATAAAAGTATATCTTGAATTTTGTCAATTTACTTCATTAACCCAATGAATTTAAATGAAATAAACTAATAAAACTCAAATTTAATAATCATATAATACATCATATATTTTTAATATAATATGTACTGAGAAAATTAGTTAAAAATAAATAAGAAACATTTTACAATGGAGCATTCGATCTATCTTGGAAATCCTAGATAATATATCTTGGTGCCATAACTTGATGATGAAAGAGTGATTTCACTTGGCACATATAGACTAGACAAAGGAGGCACTATGTGGGATTGGGTGTTGGATGAGTGCATCTCTAGCCTTTTGTAATTTGGATGAGTGCATCTCTAGTAGCCAGAACGAGCTCCTCATTTTGGGAGGCACATTTTGGTAGCTCCTCTTTGTGAAATATGCAAATATTTGCTCAAGTGTGCTTTTGCATCTCACTGATGATGTTGCCACCTTTACCAAGAAGGAAAACAATGTGATTTGAGGGAACAAGAATTCTTGAACAAATGGCACTGCCAAGCTTTTCATTGTCTCTAGTCTTTCCTTGCAATTGGAAGAATGCCTCAAATGTAGGTGAAACACCATCATTAGCCACCATCATCTCAACATTCAATTCACTCACTACACACCTTTTTGCGCATTCAAAAAACCACATAAGCAAGAAAACATCAAATCTAAAAACATGATTTTCGTACACTTTCAACATGACACAAACGCATATGCATGAAAACCACAAAGAAAAAGCATTTATGTGTAAAAATATCTCATGCGCAACCATCTCTGGACTCAACAATTCCCTTCCATCAACCATTGATATTTGAAACTAATATTGATAAACATGGGTCCCAAATATCATGCATAGGAGGCATTTGTTCTCCGCACATGCTACCTCTAAGCAACATAGTCCATTGTGTGAAATAACCTTTCAAGCTTCTATTATATGCACTTCCGCATGCCATGAAATCTTTTAATAATAAAACTAATATGAAATCATATTACAATTAAAAGACCCCTCTACACTTCCCTCATTCCACACAAATTCCACATATGCATTTATTCTTCGTATAACTTTCGCACGTGCACAACCATATATGGACAACTCCATTCGCACAACTATGAAATATGCCTCTAAATAAGAATTAAAAAAGGGATTTGCATATTTATTATCTTAGTAAAGTTTACATGACATTTTCACGTAACATCCATACACCCATAACATCCAAAGACTGTTCATTTCCATTGATCACCCCAAGCTCTCCCAATCCACTAGGGATAATTTTTCAAATGCATGAACTGCCAACCCACTTTGCTTTGTAATATTCACCTCCAAATTTGTGTTCACCTAAATAACCGAAATCCTTTGTATGAAAGTCAATATTCACCTTCAATTTTTTTCACTTTAGTAAACAAGATGGTTTTTATGAAGTCAAATCTCACCATACTTAGGCAAAGTTTCACCTTGGTTTATGTGGGAATCTTCTTCACAATGGTCCTTCGTCCAAACATGGTGTAAATGATATCACCTTCTTCCATATCCAAGAAATGCATCATAATCTCCACTTCTGATGGGCCTCTATTTTCTACAACTTGCAAATCAACATTATCTTCAATGGTTTTATCTTCTATAATTTCCTCCTCCATGAAGTATTTAGATACAAATCCTCTATTTTCAAGAGCTTGGAAATCAACATTATCTTCAATGGTTTTATCTTCTATAATTTCCTCTTCCATGAAGTATTTAGCTGCAAACTTTTTGTCTTTCAAGTTTTCACTAAACATGACACTTTATTAGTATATAGTGATGTCAAGTTTCTTTTATGCCAACAATAAATGGACATGGAGAAATGTTTGATGGGAGAATGTAGATTAATGCATGGACATGGAAAAACATTTTTCACAAGCATGCATATCAATGTGTGGAAATGGACTAACACATGCCCTTAACACATAGATCATGAGTAGAATATTCAAAACATGGATCAATACTTGTCAACACCATCAACCATTTAAAGAGACTACATTATAATCAGAATATTTTTTTATAGTCCATGGAAAGCTACAACATGTCGAAAGAGATAGCTTAAGAATTAAAGACAACAATCATTAAAAAGTACCCAATACTTTATAAAATATTGCAGTGAAATGGCATGGACAATTCAGGCCACAAGCCCCTAATAACCCAAAGGAGAATCGAGGGTCAAACCTTAAGGGTTATACCTTTACGATAAATAGTATCAATTCAGAGAAAAATTCAGATCACCTTCTAAATTTAGAGATAAAAGCTTGCCCATAAACAAGTGTAGACCTGGAAAGAGAAGGAATGTGAAAAATTAAAAATTTGGCAAAATTGGAAAATATGTCGCAGACACTAAGTAAACCAAGTAAGAATGAACTCTTACACATTTTGTTAGTTCACAACATGGAACTAATATGAAATTAGGCGATTGAATAAACCCTAAGAAGAATGGGCATTATCGATAATAAAATCATGAAAAAAAATAAAAGAATTCATGAGTTGAAAACCCTAGAGCCTAGATTCCCTATAGTGGTGCATAGCTCCTTTCCTCGTTGTTTATTGTTTGTAGGACACACAATGGTGGTGGCGTAAGTTTTTACATTCCATCTTATATTAATACTCCCTCATATAAGAAATTATTACTGTAACGAAAATAAATTGAATTGCTGAATGTCTTTTTGTGTGTGTTTTTTTTTAAACAAGCTAAATTCCTAGGCACCAATTGTTCTATACCTCTACGAAAATGGTGCCAAAATGTCAAGTCATATTGTGACATAAATTCAGTAAGTTTTTTTTGTCAATCCAATCTAAGTAAACTTATGAGATGAAGATATTATATGTGCAAACAGACTACTTAGTTGTTTCCTATGCAAAAATCAAACATGATTTAAGTACAGGTAATTCTTAGAATTGATTTAATCAACATGATTTAAGTACAGGTAATTCTTAGAATTGATTTAAGCTTAAGATTGATTTTGTAATTCTAAATCCAATGATTGACCTTGATGCAGATTTAGATAGATTGACAAACACCATGCCTTAATTTCATGGTTTTATATTACAGAATCTCTTTCATGCATCTGATACCACCGGTGCTACCTATAACGTCAATTCCATGTACTAATGTCGATTCTATGTCGCCAGCGAACGGTGTTAATTTGATCGACATCGTTAATGTCATCACACAGTCGTAAACTAAACGTATATTGAGTATAAGTGCGCAGTTTAACAAATAGATTTTTGGAGGAGATATTAATTGTCTGTTATTTTAAAAAAACAAAAAAATATATTAATTTTGGAAGAGATATCAACGGTTTGTTATTTAAAATATTTTTTAAATATATAAAATCTCCCAAAGTATGTTGACTAGGTGGGCAGCTTATAGCGGCAAGAAAACGGAGGCAGGGCGTGTATTCACGGGATTCACATACTCTAGTTGTACTTGATTGACCACGGTTGAAACTTCAACGAACGTTATTTAACTGAAGACTTTGACACTTCACAATAATGTGACTATCATAGATAGTTGAAACTTTAGACGCGTGGTTAGTGTGGAAGTTAAAGAGATTAAGCAGTCCAAGGGACTTTGGGATGTGAATCCCAACCGTCACCACATGTACTATAAATATGTATATTTGTGAATAAAAATTGAATTTCATGCTTTATCATTTATATCTTTCTTGCTCCGCATGTGTATTTAACATAGTATCAGAGCAGGCGATATCCTGCCCGGCTGATATTTGAACCATTTGTGGAGATTGCGGGGAGGATTCGTTTTGTAGGGAACAGTGCAAAAACCAAGCTGGGAGCTGAAATCAACGCTGCTCGAAAAGCACTGTTGGCCATTCAAGGACAGCATTGTAAGCCAACTACTGAAGTTGTTCTTGATGCTCATTCAGGTACGAAGAGGGAAAGAGAAGCTGAGCAACCCGCTAGAGGGCAAAAGGATGAGATGAATAAAAAGCGGAATACAGAGAATGCATCAGCAATAGACTTAAAAGATGAACAGAGTCATCTGCAACAGGAGATGTGCGTCAATGATGGACAAGAAACAAAAGTAGCAGAGGGGCTCAATTATCAAGAGACTGCACAGAAGAGCGAGGCTGAGGAGATGGTGCACAGAACAGAGGAAGAAGCAGCTAAGGAATCAAGAGATGAGGTTGTTCCTGCTCTTGAGGAGATTGATGGGCAATTACAAAACCAGTAGCGGGGCTCAATAACCAAGAGACTGCACAGAAGAGGGAGGGTGAGGAGATGATGTTCATCTCTTGTGTGCATCATCTCCTCACCCTCCCTCTTCTGTGCAGTCTCATGATTATTGAGCCCCGCTACTGGTTTTGTTAATTGCCCATCAATCTCCTCAAGAGCAGGAACAACCTCATCTCTTGATTCCTTAGCTGCTTCTTCCTCTGTTCTGTGCACCATCTCCTCAGCCTCGCTCTTCTGTGCAGTCTCTTGATAATTAAGCCGCCCCTCTGCTACTTTGTTTCTTGTCCATCATTGACGCACATCTCCTGTTGCAGATGACTCTTCATCTTTTAAGTCTATTGCTGATGCATTCTCTGTATTCCGCTTTTTATTCATCTCATCCTTTTGCCCTCTAGCAGGTTGCTCAGCTTCTCTTTCCCTCTTCGTACCTGAATGAGCATCAACAACAACTTCAGTAGTTGGCTTACAATGCTGTCCTTGAATGGCCAGCACTGCTTTTCGAGCAGCGTTGATTTCAGCTCCCAGCTTGGTTTTTGCACTGTTTCCTACAAAACGAATCCTCCCCGCAATCTCCACAGTATATATATATATATATATCCTGCCCTGCTGATAGTTGAAACTTTAGACGCGTGGAATATGCCACGGAGAAACATCGAATATGACCCTATTCCGTGTCCCTGACGCCTTACCTCCTATAAGAAAGCTTTAGTCGTGCCTCATTACCTGCACTTTGACTTGTAAGTTTGGAAAGTTTCGATACACAATAAGTACCGTCAACTAGCTAATAATATGAAATCTATTTCATATTAAAGAAAGTTATATATAAAATTGTGTAGTTTTAAAATCATTCTATATTGAGTAAGATTGGATAAAAACACAATTACATAATCAAAAGCAAATTAGTATGTATAATAACAACATTATTGAAAGGGAATAAATTATTTTATCAAGATAAAGTTATTATGTTTTGAGAATCATTTTGTTAACTATTTATAAAATATAATTTTCATAATTACATATTCAAAAGCCAATTTGTATGTATAATAACGTTATTGAAAAGCAAGAAATTTCTTTTAATTTATGAAATTCTTTCATTTAGAGAAATTTATTATAAATATTCAGTTATAAAAATAAATTATTTTCAATTTTTTTTAATTATAATATAAATTAGATATCAAATGACAATCAATTTATTTATTTTTAAATATAATTATTTTGATTCAAATAAACTAGGCAAACTTAAAATCATACCCCATATTATATATATATATTTCTATTGTGGATATAATGAATTTTTTGTTATTATTTGTTAAATGGAGAAATTTAAGAAACATTTTACAGTAAATAACCTGATCTACCAAGTTCTTGGAAATTCTAAATGGTATTGTGTTGTACCATAGTTTGATGAAATAGAAATTCCACTAGGCAGATTAGGTAAAGGAAGTACAGTTTCATTGTGTCGCGCACCATCTTTCTCTTTGAAAATATTTTCCTTGAGCCTTCTTGTAGCTTGGATGGGTACATATCTTGTAACATTGGGCACTCCAATATGAACATGCTCCTCATTTCTAGAAGCACATTTTGGTAGCTCAACCATGATCAAGCATAGTCATCATTGGCCAACCATAATCAAATTAGAACATTCCATGCTCTAATGACTCATAATTGTCAATTGTGGTCAACGATAGTTAGAAATGTCAAACATGGTCAACCAAGGTGTTTATGGTTCAATGTGGTTGTAGCTATCACAAACATTTTTATGTGGTTGATATACGCTGATCAGTGGAATTTTCCACCTTTTATACACCAATTAGTGTATGAAAATGACATCGATCGATGTATATCAACCACGTTGGTAAACACCCCTATGCTATTTATGGAATAAATAAGAAAACATAATATTCCTCCACTACCTCTTCTTTCATTCTTTCAATAACCATTCTAATAAAAGAACATGGCCCTTCATTAGTATATAATGTGGCCATGTTTCCTTTTGCTTCAATAATGCATGGATGTGGACCCATACTTGTTATGGGTGTGTATATCAATACATGGACATGGACCAACACTTGCCACAAACATGTAGATCAATGCATGCACATGGAACAACACTTACGAAGAGGATGTAGATCATGAGTAGAATCTCCAAGAGGTTTGTTGGATGCCCATGAGTAGAATCTCCAAGAGGTAGGTCATAATGTTGACTCTTCATAATGTCCCATTAATGCACTTGAAACATTCACATCCAATTTTTCATTTTCTCAATAGACTATTCATTTCCATCAATCACTCCCAACCTCTCCCAATCCACAAGGGATAATTTTTCAAGTGCATGAAGCGCCAACCCACTTTCCTTTGTAATATTCAACTCCAAATTTGTGTTCACCTCAATAACCAAACTCTTTTGTATGTAAGTCGTAATATTCACCTTCATTTTTCTCAGTTCAGTAATCAAGATGCTTTTTATGAAGTCAATTCTCACTATACTAAAGTTTCACCTTGGTTTATGTGGGAATCTTCTTGAAAATGGTCCTTCGTCTAACCATATTGTAAATTATGTCACCTTCTTCCATATCCAAGAGATGCATCATAATCTCCATTTCTAACGGGCCTCTATTTTCTACAACTTGCAAATGAACATTATTTTGAATGGTTTTATCTTCTATAATTTCCTCCTCCAAGAAGTATTTAGCTATAAATACAATTTTTGTCTTTCCATTTTTCACTAACATGGTGCTTTATTAGTATATAGTGTTGTCAAGTTTCTTTTTCTCCAACAATACATGGAGATGGAGCAACATTTGATGAGAAAATGTAGATTAATGAATAAACATAGACAAACATTTTTTACAATTATGTATATCAATATGGACATGGACTAACACTTGCCCTTAACACATAAATCATGAGTAGGATCTTCAAGACATGGACCAATACTTGCCATCTAAATTTTGTTAATCCTTTAATCATTTTATTAAATGATTTGATATTCTTTGCTATAATGTATGCTTACCACTTAAATTTTTTCTTCACATCATATTTTTATTATATACTAATTTTTGTTTATATTAAGCCTTGAAATGTTAAAAAAAACAAAAAAACAAAACAAACATATCTTGAATTTCCTCAATTTATTTCATTAACCTGATGAATTTAAATAAAATAAATTAAGCAAACTCGAATTGATAATCATATCGTATATGAATTAAAAAAATAAGAAACATTTTATAATGGAGCACCTGATCTACCTTGGAAATGCTAGATCATATTGCCTACTGCCATAATTTGATGATGAAAGAGGGTTCCCACTGGGCACAGATAGACTAGACAAAGGAGGCACAGTGTGGGTGTGGGAGTTGGTAGCACCATCCACATCTTTGAAAATATTTGCCCTCAATCTTTTTGTAATTTGGATGAGTGCATTTCTAGCAACACTGGGGTCTCCAGAAACCTGAACGAGCTCCTCATTTTCGGAGGCACATTTTGGTCGCTCCTCTTTGCGAAATATGCGAATATTTGCTCCAGTGTGCTTCCGCATGTCACTGATGATGTTGCCACCTTTACCAAGAAGGCAACCAATGTGCTTTGACGGAACAAGAAGCCTTGTACAAATGCCACCTTCATCATTGTCATTGTCACTAGTTCTTCCACTAGTCTTTCCTTGCAATTGGAGGACTGCCTCAAGCGTAGGTGAAACACCATCATTAGCCAACTCTGTTGAAGAAACCACAATTACACGTTCATCTGAATCTGATTGTGCGTCTTCAACCTTAATACTTGCTCCTGTATCTTTCCTCATGCTTTTGATGATATTGCCGCCCTTACCAATCACACCTCCAATTTTATCATTTGGGCATACTATTCGAATACGAAACTCCTCCGGACTTTTCTCAACAGCAGAATTCCCAGATTTCGGAGCAATGGGAAGAGCAGGGTTATAAGTAAGAGGCCATATTGAGCTTCGAGCTTCACTTCCATATCCTCCCAGTGCTGGTAAATGGCCGGAGGCATAAGTACCATTTACTCTTGGAGCACCTGAACTGTGATGAGCAAACGGTGAATCTCGTTGTGGAACATAATTTGGCGGAGTAAATAATGCGGGCACACCAGAAGGAAGGAGTGAAGTTGGGTTCGTTGCAGATAAAATATCAGTCCAAGGAATTCGCTCTTTAGGTGGGTGTTTATACAGAAAAGCTGAAACTGCATACAGTGCTTTCTTGACAGCGGTTGCATCTCCAGATATGACAACGACTTCACCAAAACTAAAAGCACAGGCTGGCAACTCATCTTTTGGCCGTATCTGAATTTGTGCCCCGGATTCGCTCCTCAATTTTTGAATGTTATTTCCTCCTTTTCCAATCAAACCTCCAATCTGGCTGTTAGCAGCCAGCAACCGAGCATTGTGTTGTCTCTTTTTGTCGTCGGCGTCATTATCTCTAGCAGAAGAAGATTGTTCAACAATAACAGAATGCACTCTAAGAAGAGCATCCTGAGCAGGACACACAGGTTCAACTTCAACTTCATTCTCATTGCAATCCTTCTCCTTGTCGTTGCCTGACGGTGAGCTGAAGATTACTATCACGCGATCATCAACGCCTGGAACAGCATCTATAACTTTGATCTTCGAACGCGTCTCTCGACTCACAGATTTTATAACTTTACCCGCCTTTCCTATAACTCTTCCTACCACATTAACAGGGCATAGTATGCGATACTGTCAGCGCCAGGCAGAGTTCGCTCTCTACCAGTGCCAGAGTTCCGCCTCTTATTTCCAGAGTCATTGTTCTCTGGAACGTCATTTTCCCTGCGTGCTCGCTTTCCAATGGCAGAGTAAAACCCGTCCATTGCAGGCAATCCTTTCACTTTCACAAATAAAAACTCTCCCTCTTTTAAGGAAAACGCTGAGCCACGAGAAGAAATTTCGTGTATTTGAATCCTACCTGTCTTCTTAGTCTTCCACACCCTCCCGTCCACGCCACTGGATTGACCCCTTTTATATGACATGCGTTAGGGCTTATTAAAGCCGACAACTTGTTCAACCGGCACCCTCGCGTTAAGACTCACGTGTGGGGGTTTGGTTTCCACTTCAATAATAGTTATGTTATGGTTGTTTGGACAATTGGTATTAACAAGTTATAATAATAATATTTATGGTTGTTTGGACAATTGGTATTAGTAAGTTATAATATTGAGTCATAATATTGCAACAAAATCTACATATAGTTTAAGAATCTCCGTAGTTAAGAATCTTGTTATATGCATTTTTAAATTTATACATGTTTAACTCATATGTTAATTCTTTAATAATAATTGTAATGATGATGTTAAAGGTTAGTTTGCTTTAACTTATATATTAATTCTTTTAATAATAATTATAATGATGACGATGATGATGTTAAAAGTTTTTTAATATATATATTACTAGAGAGAGGAAGAGAGGACGTATATAAGCATCTACCAACAATTTAATTTATATGGTAGCATTAGTTAATTAGTTTAAACAACTTTAATGAATTTGTAAATGATAATGTCATTAGGCTAAATCTTATAATTACCCATGAGGTTTAAACCAATTGGTTTGTGTGGCGTTTAGTCTTCACAAGGTGACAAGGTTCAAATTTCGCGGGGAAGGGTAGAAATTGAATATTCCTAAACTTGTTAGTTAATTTTTTTTATTGTTGATTTTGTATTACTTTTGCTTTGATTATATATATTTATCTAAAATATTAATTATTTAGTTAGTTAAAAAATATGGAATTAAAAAAATAATAATAATGATAATTATTATTAATCATTAAACCATTTAGGGTTGGTAG